>LPNX010257382.1:787462-853429 GCA_001517045.1 Pseudotsuga menziesii | reverse complement strand
GATGTCATTCTGACCACTGTGTTTATTTCAAGAGGCTAGATAACGGAAGATATATTATCTTGTTATTGTATGTGGATGACATGCTTGTTGTAGGGTCTAAATTGCAGGATATAAATGTGCTCAAAAGAAAACTAGCTAAATCATTTACGACGAAGGATTTGGGTGCTGCAAAGCAAATCCTTGGTATGAGAATAACAAGAGACATGAAAAATCACAAATTGACATTGTCTCAAGGTGAGTACATAGAAAAGGTGTTGCAGATGTTTAGAATGCAGAATGCAAAACCAGTCAGCACACCTTTGGCAAGCCATTTCAAACTAAGCAAGCATATGTGTCCAGAGACACAGGAAGAGATAGATTACATGTCCAAGATTCCCTATTCATCATCAGTTGGGAGCTTGATGTATGCCATGGTGTGCACAAGACCAGATATTGCACACGCAATGGGAGTTGTGAGCAGGTATATGAATAATCTAGGTAAAGAGCATTGGAAAGCAGTACAGTGGATTCTCAGGTATTTGAGAGGTACCACTTCTCATGCATTATGTTTTGGAGGTTTAAACACTGTTCTACAGGGATATGTTGATGCAGATATGGCTGGTGATAAAGACAGCAGGAGGAGCACCACAGGGTATGTGTTCACTGTAGGTGGAACAACAGTAAGTTGGATTTCAAAACTGCAACAGGTTGTTGCACTTTCAACAACGGAAGCAGAGTATGTTGCTGCTACAGAGGCTAGTAAGGAGATGATTTGGTTGCAGAGGTTCATGGAAGAATTGGGTAAGAAACAGGAGAATAGTAGGCTGTACAGTGACAGCCAGAGTGCCATTCATCTTGCAAAGAACTCAGTCTTTCATTCAAGGACTAAACATATAGAACTCAAATACCACTTCATAAGATCTGTTCTAGATGAAGAACTGTTAAAACTGGAAAAGATTCACACTAGCCAGAATCCTGCAGACATGTTGACAAAGGGAGTAACCAGAGAGAAACTGAGTTCCTGCTTGATTTCTGTTGGCCTTAAAGCATGAAGGTGAAAAGAAGAAATTTGCCAAGTCCAAGGTCCAGTGAGGGAAGCAGAGGTAGAGTTGCTGTGATTAGTCACCATGAAGGCACATGAAAAAAATGTAATGGAGCGGTTTGCATGTAAATGGGCATATGGTTGTAAGACCTGGTAAGGCATGCATACCCCTGGTAACTCACCGGTAAAGTTGGGAGATAGACCTAGGTGATAGGGGGGTGTATGTAAGATTCCTCAGTAAATACTTGAGGGGAGTTGGTGATTACTCCAAGTCAAGTTTAAAGGGGGCATTGTTAGGGTTAACCTTGACTTGAGATCGAGTCAAAGGTGGTTAGGTCTAGCACATGGTTTGGGCACATGGTTTGTTGTAGCCCATGGTATTGTCCCATGGTATTGCATGTGTTAACCTTGACTCGGGATTGAGTCAAAGGTGGTTAGGTCTAGCACATGGTTTGTTGTAGCCCATGGTATTGTTCCATGGTATTGCATGTGATTAAGCCTTTATAAGGCTTGAGGAGGCTCCATTGTGATTGTACTGGATATGTGTACTGTATTGTACTGGATGTGGGCATTGTATTGTGCTGGAAGAGAGACTGTGAGAGCGTGAAGAGGAAGTGCAGCGGTTTTGCTGCAGGGCGTATCCCTTCATCTTTCTGGACTGAAATAAAAGGACTGGGAAATTTGTTTGTGGATGTAGCCCATCGTTTGGGTGAATCATGTTATATCTGTGTCTCTCTGTACTGTTTTAATTTGTTTTGCATCTTGTTTATAAATTTAACTGTATATCTGTTATTGCTCTGCGGTCCTGTTTTCTAACACTGCCCGACAGGAACCACGGAATACAAATTTCAGAAATTTTTCTAAGTGTCCAGACTGTCGGCCCGTCGGAAGACTTAGTGGGAAGCTCCTCTGATGCAGTGGAAGTTTTAGTTGGAATACCCTCCGATACAGGCCATCGGCGGACGACAAAAGAATTTTTTTTTTTTTTTTTTGCTGAAATTTTTCAAGTGTGAAAACCGTCGGAAGCCTTCAGCTGAAGACTGCCGAAACGTAAGCCCTTCTAGCTGGAAGAACTTCCGATAGAGCCGGCGGAAGAAAAGTTGAAGACAGAATCGAGGGTTTCAGTGGAGAATAGGTGAATTCAGAGCCACAGTGTCGGCGGAGATCACCTGAAGACCGCCGAAACATCGGCTCGTTTAGTCGAAGGAACACTCGATACAGACCAACGACGACAGCGGCGGGAGGAAGAGTCGACGGGGTGTCGATGGAAAAGAGAAGAAATTGGAGCCGGCAAAGCGGCTGGAAGAGGGAGTAGGCATTGCAACGGAAGCGGAGGAATGAAGAAAATAAATTTTCCAAAATTTTTTCCTAGTATGGAAATCGTCGAAAAATTTTAGTTGATCGACGAGCCAAAATGTCAGCAAAGATCTCCGGAAAACCGCCGAAACGTCGGCGAAAAATTAGTTGAGTAAGTAGCCGACACAGTGGCGACAAGAAGAGGAAGACAAAAAGAAAATTTTCTGAAAATTTTCCTAAGTACAAAAAACATCAGAAAGAGTTAGTTGTTTGGACCGCTGAAGCGTCGGAAGAAATTAGTTGCTTGACCCGCCGATGCGATGGAAAGAGTTAGTTGTTTGAACAGCCGATACGTCGGGAAAGATTAGAGGATTGGATCGTCGATATGTTGGAAAACATTAGCTGTTTGGACCGCCAAAACATCGGAAGCTTAGTCAACTAAGGATCCGATACGTCGGAAAATTAGTTGGGAAGAGACACGATTTGATGAAGGAAATTTTGAGTTTTTCAAGTGGGATTTCTCAGCAGATTTTAGCTACTTCTCAGTGGGATTCTCAACAGTTTCCAGTGTATTTTCAGGGCTGAAAAGGAAGAAATTGTAGGTGGCTGAAGTTGACATTTAAGACCAGAATACAGTTGTAAATTTGGTGAAAATTGCCATTTTAGAAGTGGTGTGATTTTCACACCCGAAGTCAGAATGGAGCATGTGGATATATGTTGGAAAGCTTATCCAGCAGGGAACAAGGGAGAATCACTAGAGTGGAATGCGGAGTAGAAAATTACTAGTGGTTGTTTGAAAAAAAAAGTACTGTGTTGTTGTCAATATGAACAAATCCGAAAATTGCATGCCTAGAGGTAGCAAAGACCATGAAGTCGAACTAGTTGTTATGTGGAAGAGGAGCTCCATGCAAAGATGAGGGACTCTAAAAGGGAAATTTCCTTAACCCCTGTCTTACTATTATATTATATTTTATAAGTTTTGTACATAAAATGTATGGGGATATGCCTTGCATGCATAGGATATTACATATTGGTAAGAGTAGTGGGAATTATACATTACAATGAATCACTAATGGTAAATATTGTATTGGTATTGGTATTGGTAGAAAAACCAACGACAACATGAGCATGGTTGAATATGTTGCTAATGCTAATGAATGTGACCAGAAACCCTATGGAGAAAGGGATAAGGCAATGAATCCAGGATCAAAGGTTGGTGAGTGAATTCTACAATCTCCTACAAGAGACCAACTAAACTGGTAATGTCAAGGGTGTAGGTAGGATCCATGCAGGTAATGATTTAATTATGAAAATTGCATGGAGTGGTAAGGGTAAGAGGTCTCATACCATGTGGTTATTTAAAATTTATACTACATTCATATAGAAATATGTTGATATGAACTTAATAACCAGAACAAGTGAGGACTGGCGGTCTTGATTATAGTAATGCATCCTATATGATGTAGTCATGGTTAGGCCATGGTATGTTTGAATACATAGTATTCCTGAATCAATACAAGGTAGTATTGAGTGGATATGCATTAAGAGATTTTATAAATCTTGTAGTTATGCATTGAATGGATGCATATGAAAAGCCTGAGTAAATGTTGTAGATATGCATACATACGTATGGGTGCAAATGTTGTGATGCATCGCATGAATGCATCAAGATAGTGCATGTGTTATTATGACTAACCAATGGTTGAAATGATGAATTGATGATAATTCTAGAACCATTTCAAGAGCTGTTATGAATGCAAGATAGTAAGTGCATGAAGGGGGTAGTCATGATCGATTGGCTGCCGAAATGCTCCACGGAAGGGAAAGGTGGTAGAAATGATACGCCTGTGAAGTAAGGAGTATCTAAACATTTCATTTAAATTTCATAAATGATGTGACTATACCTTGCAATTTTAACATGATAATGATTCACGAAAAGTAAATGAGTTTTGGTGATATTAATATGCTAACAATTGGAAGTATTTGAATTCTATAATTCTGAAAATGCTTCAGTGATTGTTGCAACAATGAAAAAGTTATATGCCTCAAGACTTACCAAGTGTTTCAGGTAGATTGTTTGGTGCACAGAAATGTGGGTAAGACCATGACAAAGGCCGAAATCTACCATGTGAAAGAGCCAAACCTCATGAGAAGAGTCTCATGGCTATGAAATTAGTTTGTATGCAGGATGGGTTGTCAATTTGAACTTGTAAATTTCAGATTTGAGAAATTACTGACAACTACTAATCACTATTGGCTTGCATAGAATTGTGTCAGGAGGACGTGTTATAAGTGGATGTTCATGTTATGCTAGTAAGCATAAAATTATAATGGGAATAGTGGTGCTGCTTACAAGAGACCAACAAATGAGGATCACCTCATTGCTAAGAAAATCAATTTATGTAATAAACAGAGTTGCAAATTCATATTGAATTTAATTACTAATGCCATTGCTTGGTTATGGAACAATCAAATTTGGATTGTATTAGTAGATAATGATTGACTGTTTGGCTACTTGATGAATGTGCCAGGGGTACACATTGTAGGAAGACCATGTATGATGGCTTGCAGGAGCCAAACTTCATGGGGAAGTTTCCCCTATCTTGGAAATGGGTTTTGGGTGAAACTCCATTGGACATTTTGGAAATGTCCCATCTACAGTACATGTTTGGTAAACAACATGAGTGAGATGGTATAGATTATGTCAGTAAGACATGTGTGGGATATGGAATGTAAAAAGGAGTTGGGATGGCAAAGAGAGGGACTGTCAACTCAGAGAAGGGAGCCCCCATTCCTCCTTAACGAAGGAATATTGCATCGGTAAATGGCTAAGTGTTCTGTGACCCTAGCTAAGAATATGCATGTCAAATTGTTAAATTCAATATGCAGGGCATGTTTTGATTTTTTTCCATTATGACAGATTGCTTGAGTATGAATAGGGCCTACATGGCTCACATCGGAAAGGGGTGCACACCTTCCCGATCTCGGGTCATGAAAGGGTTTTCAATATTGACTACACCCTAGGGAGTGGATGCACTCCTAGTGTCTCAATACTTGATAGTGAATGATATGAAATATGATTACAGTTTTAGAGCAATGACGCTGATGAGTTTTCTTATATTGCTTGTGTTGTCAGGCTAAACAGATGCAGTTTGGTGTTGCACACTAAAGAGAAAGAGGAAAACGGTTGTTGTGAGGGGTTGCAGAGTAAGGGTTATTGTTGATATAAGTGTATATTGGGTTGTTATATGCCTAGGGATCCATAGTAGATCCTGGACTTGGAAATGGTCGTGGTAAAGTTCCAAGCCCAGTTGGCGTGAAGGTGTACTGGCTGGACATTAATTATTTGATGTTGTGGAGTCGCCTGCGTGCTGACCTAACATCCAAGTCCATAGGAAATCCCAAGGCTTACAGAGCGAAGCAAAACCCTGTGGACCAGAGAGGAAACGCACAATACAGATAAGTATTGGATTATCTTGCAACTTCTTTCTTATGAATATGCTTGTGTATATGGTTTGGTTATAATCTTCTAACTCTTGTTTAGAGACAAACCGATGAGAATAAACTAAACATGTGAATCTATTCAATGTTTGAATATAGGTATCGCTGGGAACGAGGACTATGAGTGCATCCTAGGGGTGCATGTGGACATGTGAGTGTCCTTAAGTGCTCAAAATGAGCAGTAATGAAAAAGGCGCTAGTGAGACTGTGAAGGTCCTAGAATGGACATGAATGAGCTCATGTGCCTGTTGGGAAGGCATGAAAAGTATGAAAGTCTCCTTGATAAGACTTGGACTGCCATGCCAATTGGGAAATTAATTGACTGATTTTAATGCCTATATTATGCTTGGTCTAACAGAATTACAATGATGCATTTCACAGGTGAGAAAAGTGAAATCCAGTTGTGCACATTGATCATGGCAGCATACCAAAAGCTATTGGACTTGGCTGGAAGTCTCCTTCAAACAATTTCCAAGACCCAAGAAAATCTTGGAGAGATGCTCAAGATACAGAAAAGGCAGAATGAGATGAACCACCATATTTTGCAAGACTCTATTTGTTTGCAAAAGGAAGTAAAAATCCTTCTGGGAGCAATCCGTAAGGGAAAGGAAAGTGGATCGATGATGAGGCATTCATCCAATTGGTCCATGAAGAAATGTTCTAGGCATGAAGACTAAAAGGAAATTGAGCAGGTAAAGATGAAGCAACCGGTGAAATGTTGGAAATGCAGAGGACATCATTACCGTCGGGACTGCCCAACAAGGGAACATCAAGAGGTTAGCAGCCACAAAGTTCCTAGACTTGAGGGTGAGCCGAAAGCTGAGAACCATCAAGAGAAGCTCGTGGAAGCCAAGGGGCTTGGTCCTTAAATTTCAAAGTAAATAATTGAACGAAGGACAGATCTGCAAAAGTTTGAAATTTTGGATGTGTTAATTGTATATGTATTCCTAAGTATTGGAACACTGAGGATGGTGTTATTCCAAGGCGAAGGGGAATGTAACACCCCGGTTTTGACCCCGTTTGCATTAAATGTACATGATGTATGTATTGTAATTAATCGTGGTGAGGAGCTAAAGGCAAAAGCCCCACCATCGATTTGGTTGTGTTATGTTTCAACGATTCGAATAATTACCGATGGTATATCGTGCTATCCAGCACGTTATAGTTTTGGCATCATGTAAATATGCACTTTAATTAAAATGAACCTACAACTAGCTACGACGGTGCAACGATAATGAAAAGGGCATGATTTTCCTAAGGATAAGGGGGGGGGGATTATTAAACCTTGGGCCTATGGGGAAAAAATCCATGTGTCAACCACCCATTTAAAACTGTTGTGGTTAGTTGGGGGCAGTTATTGCTGGGAAGTGGTGGGTGGTAGGATTGTCAGTCCTTGCCCACACGCCCACTCCACCAGCAGACTCTCCATCTTCGTGTGGGAAAGGAAGCAACACATTCTATTCTCTCCATTGTATTGGCTATCCTCACACACAGGCTGGAATCGCCCATCCTCACCCAGAGACGTTCTGTTCTCCTCACACACCAGATTCTTCTTGGTTTTACTCATGCAGTGAGCTGGGGAGCCATGTTCTGTCACCCACGATTTCCCTGTGAAGGGCCATTCACGATTTTCTGCTGTGTGTATGTGTTCCCATGCCAATTGGTGGTCTGTGCATACGTTTTTCCTTCTGTCCATGCGGAGAGTCTGTTTTC
The DNA here is from genome assembly GCA_001517045.1 of Pseudotsuga menziesii. NCBI lineage: Eukaryota > Viridiplantae > Streptophyta > Pinopsida > Pinales > Pinaceae > Pseudotsuga > Pseudotsuga menziesii. Next base: position 845,898 of record LPNX010257382.1, on the reverse strand, counting down.
TTTTCCAAATCCAAGCTGTTCTTTTCCCGTGCTTCATTGTTGAGATAGGGGCCGTTGTCTTCCCCACATTTTTCATTGGCTATGGTTTCCATTACGTCTTGGAGCTGTTGTAGGTTGTTATGGAGTCGTTTTGGCCACGATAGGGCCAAGAACGACTCAGGGATCGATTTTCCCCTGTCTAAGCTGCGAATCACTTGTTTGGCTACGTGTGTGCAGTGGTTGGTCTTCAAACTATGTTGGAGTGGGAATGAAGGCTTGGGTTGCTTGATAAACCTGGTGTGTTTGGGAACCACACAGGCAGAACTAGAGGGCTAGCTTTCTTCTCCACAACCCCTGAATAACATTGGAAGGGAGGTCAGGGCCTGAGGGACTGCGTAGCAAAGAAAAGACTGATTTCCTGGTGTTGGGTGTGTGTGGGTGTCCAAGAAGTCAGGCTAGTTCTGGTGTAGGTGTCCTTAGCTCTTCAATGAACTCACCAGCTTAGCATTCAACTTTTCCCAGCTCCTTGATGGCCAGATAAACCATACTGTGTTGGCTTGGTTGATTTGGGTATCCTTGGCTATGTGTAATCATGTTTAGTCCCTTATTCCTTGGGGAATCATGCTCAGCTCGGGGGTGGCAGTGTTGCCGAGAGATTGATGAGCACACTGGCCTATGGTTGGGTGGAACGTTGCAGTGACGCAGCTTGTTGTGGGACGAATTACTCATAAGATAAGTATTCTTGACTATTTTGTTTCTGCAATCATATTTACTGTTAGTGAATTATGATGAACATGTTGAATGCTGGAATGTATGGTTTTGCTTCCACTGTATGTTAAACAATTATGCATCTCTGCATGTTTTTACTTCCAAGCATTTTATTCCAGTTATATGTATGCCCATGTTCATGGGGCTAGTTGCCTGGTTGGTTAACGGCATGGTAGAGTCCTCTTCGCCAGTCGAAGGGTCGAGGACGCTACAAAAGAGTTTTGAATTCAAGCATAATACTTATAGTATAAATCTAAGCTTCAATGTGATCATGAGCATTGTTCCCTAATACTTAGAGAATAAATCAAAGAAAGTGGAAACTGGAATATTTCCAATAATACAGAATCTTAATCTTTGAGGGAACAACTTTTCCATTACAATCCATAAAATTTTTAATACAATTGGGTTGTAAACTATATTGTTCTCTGCCATCTTAAGTTCTAAGAAAATAAAAATCAATTTATATCACAAATAAACTAACAAACAAATAGCATGCTATACAAGAAATCACTTGTAAATTTTAGAGTAAAATGCTCTTAAGACCAAACAATTGGTATCAGAATTGTATTCTTCAAAAGATTTACTCTTCTTCTATTTCAGACATTTTGGGAGGACTTTCCTTTTCATATTCTGCTGAAAAATATTTGCAAGATCTCAACCAAACATGGAATGTAGATCGGAATCAGAGAGAATGTAAAATCCTTAGAGAGGACTTCCAGGTAGCATTCTCTTAATCATATTTGTTTTGGGTTGGGTCATGGTATATGAGGACAATAGAGAACCTGAGGTATCGTACTGTGCTCCTCTGACTTAGGAGTCTGGCATTCTGATTCTTTTTATGCATTGTCTACCAACTAATCCATGCATCGTCCTTTAAAACCAACGTTAATGGTTAACTTCAAAGTGCTTTGAGCAGCTGCTCATGGTGCCAAAGCAGGCTTGCTTCATGTTTTACAGAATGAATCTAGCTCTGGAGTGACAGTGACCATGTTCTTTACTTTTTCCTATGTAGATGGTCTATTAGCTAGAGCCATAATATCAATAACAGAATCTTCTGTCTTGTTCTACAAACTCCACCATAAATTTAAACACTCTTAGGAGAGCAATTTAGTTTTCGTGGTCAAATTTACAAGCAGAAGGAAACCTAGAAATAGAGTTGCAGGGAAGATGGTGCACAAGAAAGGATGCTATGCTGGGGAGCTTTTCTTGGTACCACGCACATCAGATTTTTTGGTGGCGGAGGAAGATGCAGGCCCATGGATACGTTCTTATTTTAACGCATGAATCAGACCAAGTGTTGAACAAAGTGTACAAATGGAAACTATAAAGCATGCAAGTGACAAGCATAACAAAACAATGGCAACAACTTCAAGTTTCTTAAATTAGATTTAATATTCGTTCTCCATTTGGAATTTTAAAACCAAAATATTGGTCGTCCTTGTCATTTTTTTTGTTGGGTGCTCAAGGAGTTGTGTCATGTTTTGATTGATATGCTGATACGAATGCGAAGGCAAACTATGGGTGGATAAATACTGGGAAAGATTATATCCATTGTATGTTAATTTTTCCTGGTATTATAAGCAAATACAATTGCTTCCCTAAATCTCCCCAGTTTTACAAAAGCCATCTGCATTGGCATTATAAATATCAGCCAGTTTACTCGTTGATCATTGTTAAGTTTGAATATCTTGCAACAAATGTATCACAAGTGAGGCATGAATTCTTCATTTCAGAAAAAAGATTTGGAAGCATCTTGCATATGACCATGTTTAATGTAACCATTAATTACTGAGTTGTATGAGAAAACATTTGGATTCACTCCAGTTGCTTGCATTTCTCAATTTCTTCCAATTTTCCATATTAACCATCTCTTCCATACATGTTCAACTAGCTATTGTATGTTACTAAATCTTGATTCAAGACATTTTCCTCAATTAATCTCCATATCTTGTTCACTTTCTAAAACCGGTGTAGCCTCCCATAAATAGCAATCGTGGCATTGAAAGTATTCAAATCTAGTACTCAAATTCTTTTAGCTAATTCTAAAATGACATGTTTTATTTCTCTTAACAAGTTACATTCGCTCTGAGACTCAAATCAAATATAGTTGTTAAAATAAAAATATATCACTTTTTATATCTAAATAATGGCATTTTTCAATTTCTTCACTATTTGTTTACCTAAAATTTTCATCATATAAATTTAATTGTGGCTATATATATATAAGTAGTATATAATTTGATTTAAAAATTTTGAGGCATTATAAAGCTAAAATACCAAAAACATTGCTCTTCGTACAGAAATATTTATGTAATAAAAATAATTTGAAACAAAGGTAATTTCATTATAATATCAAATATGAAATCAAAGTGGCCTACATCCATAACATTTATGCAATTTATGTGGACAATATGTATTGTTTGAATGGTGAGACTCCAATTAGAATAGAGATCATGGCATAAATAAATAAGTTATGAATTTCAAGGAAATCTTAAAATATATGCTCAAAATTATTGCATGAAGCAAAGTGGCAATGTTGTTGTACAATGTAATATATGAAGTGCTAAGGTTAAGTGGCAATCTTTGTGTTCTAGTTATTATTTTTAAATTGATTTATATATAATTAAATTAAATTTGTCAATTTTTTTCAAATTGTTATATATTTAATTAAACTTGTTAATTTCGACAAGTTATGGCTGTTATATAGCATTTGTTAAAATTAAGTTGTATTTCATTATATATAATAATATATTTTTAAGGTCACTGCCAAGCGAAACACCAATAGTGTATGAGACCTCCTTGTTTGTGGGACAAGGAACCCCCTCTGCGCAGTGATTTAATTGCTAAAGTCTATAAAGATGTATATACACTACCTCCTCTGAATTTGAACTTATAATTTTCTGAAAAAAAAACACTTTATTAATACAATTTTTTATATCCTACCTATAAGCTATAATTCTAAATTTTGAATATTTTGATCAACGGAAGTTATGCTTACTTATTTTGACATTTTAGAAAATATAAAAGATGAAAAAAAAATATATAGAAAATATAATGCATTGGTATTAAATATATTAAATATTTTTGAGCCCCAAGAGTTAGCTCAATCGGTTGAGCAACCGTAGTTAGGCCTCCCGGCAAGTGAGGTCGCGGGATCCATTCTTCTCGACGCTCTTGGGGTTAGGCATGAAGTGTGCCGAGAGTGAGGCCCCTTCGGGTGGGCCCTCTTGAAATTATTCCGTGGATGTAGCCCGTCGGTCAAGTCGGCGCATGAACCACATTGAAAAAAAAAAATATTAAATATTTTTGATATTAATGATAAAGTATAATTTTACAACCATTTTGAAAGTTGTTAATGTCAACTATACCTTTGTTTTTTGTTTACTTTATGGTAAATAAAAATAAGACTTTTTTTATGGAAAAAAAAACTTTTAATAACCTTCTTCTTAATCATTAGTAAAATTGATAGAAAAAGTATTATAATACATTTATAATAATATATTATAATTTATAGTAATACATTATAATGATGTAACATTATGTTATAATTTATAATAAATATAATATAATATAAGTAATAAGAATAAAATTTATGTCTTAGTTTTCTTATTTAATTCATTATTTATAATATTTTTAGTATATTTTAATATAAATATATTAAAATTGATAGAAAAAGTATTATAATACATTTATAGTAATACATTATAATGATATAACATTATATTATAATTTATAATAATTATAATATAAATATTAGTAATAAGATCAAAATTTATGTATTAGTTTTTCTATTTAGTTTATTATTTATAATAATTTTAATATAAATATATTAAGTACATATTAGTTTTAAAATGAGATATCAAATTTTATGTTTTAGTTTTTTATTTTTATTTTTAGTTTATTAGAAATGAGTTGTAATTCATAAAAGTAGACATTTATATGTGAAACTATTTCTCATTTTTTATATACCGACGTTTTTTAATAATTAGAAAATTGTACAAGTGTTATTAGTACAAACCAGTGCGTCTTGTATTTTATGTCGAATATGTATACAAAATTTGTCAGTATTAACTTTTTTTTTAATTACAGAATAATTTATCCTATTATCGTATATATTTTAGATTTCATCTTTATTATAGCCTTGACAAATCTTCTGCATTTTATTAAATTCCTAATGTGAGTGGTGTACCTTGTTGGATCTCTCATCCAACTGTGCACCCTTACTAGTTTTAAGGAGCACGAAAACTCACTCGGGAATATACGTATTGCCTTGTAGCTTTTAGGAATAACTAATGGGTACCTTATCCTTGTTTTGCATAGCTATATAATGCATATGCATTCATGCAATTGGGAAGGGCATTTTTTATCATTTTTGTGTAATTTAATTCTTTAGGTTTTTGAGCTCGTTCTTACTCCAAAATTTTAACACATATACTTTGGCATTTTCTCTATCTAACTATATTGGTCTTGAGGTGTGATGAATTCAAATGAATGCCATGCCAGCCACAAAGTTCCAAGTTGTATAGTCCTAATGTCACCATAGTGTATATTTGTTTGGGACCATTGGGTGAACATTGATGTGATCTAAAGTGGATGTGACTTAAAATGAAATTTCTGATTTCAAAATGTAGAAGAATTTTTTTCTTGAATAATTTTAAAAACATGAAAATATTTACAATTACTTGTACATATAGTGTGTTTATGAACCACATATGGTAGTTAGTATTTCCAAGATTGAGGTTAGCCAACACCACTTACATCTCCACTACCGGTGCACACAATTATAGGATCTGGGTATAAGCATATCGTGTTCTCTATTTTATTTGGCACGACTAAACTTATCGTGTTATGGGTAGAACAACCTCAAAGGGGTGGGAGCTATGTTTGTAAATTTTTGACACCTAAAAATATCATTTAAGCCATCAAATAGGCTCCATAAGGTTCTAGACTCCAATTCTACAAAGTAAGATCTGCCCTAAATTGGCCCCTACAAGCCAATTCATCCAAATTTTCCACCCTAAAGCACCAAAATAGATGACAAATAGAGGTCTCTCCATTTTGTATCACAGAGAGTTATTGTTTTGCATATACTTGAAAGTAACTCCATGGTTTTTGGGATAGCTAGAAATATAAAAGTGGTTTTGGGATAGCTAGAAATTATTGTTAAAAACAATAGTCCTTCACTCTTGAATATGGTTGGAGTAATTGAACTAGGAGTGGATGATTTTGGTGAGGATTTAAAAACATTAATATTGTTATTAATAAAATTTGTTGTTGATATATGTTTATAGGTGTCATTGTATACCTTTTTTTATTAATAAACTTAATAAATGTATATCAAGCATTTTTAATAATGTGGTTGTACCAATGATATTTAACTTAACAATCTTAGTATAAATTTGTTATTAATTAAACTTATTTTTGTTTCATTATATTGTTTATGTGTTTCTAATGATTTCAATCAATTTACTACAAAATAAAAAACTTTTAAAAGCTTTTCAAGGTGTATTTAAATTTTTTTAGGTTTTGTATCAAAGTGGTTTTTAAGAGGTCTCTATTATGTAATTAAACACAATAAATAATGCAAAGAATTATAACATATTTATAATCATCAAAAATTTCAAACCATTTTTAAAATTATTTAATAAAAGAGAAAATGGATTCTTAATAAAAGATGAAATGGATTCTTAGTGGAGAATCTCCATGCATGAGATATCCAAAAACGTCTAAGATCAAATCTTACATGATGTAAAATAGATTACCATTAACGGTCCTATCACCACGTGACGATGGCTACTCATGAGAAGCAGAACTAGTTTCACATAAGCAACTGGTAGTTATATCTCAACATTAAAAGAAATCCAATCTCTTTCTTTACACATGCATCCATCCGATTATTGATCTTCGTATTGGAGAATGGGGTCTGCCAATGCATCATTAAAGTCCATTAATATGGAGGTAGGAAGCTCTTGATAAACGTGATATTTTTCAGTACATGGAGCAACAAGCAAGGTAAGAGCTATCCATTGAGCTGCAGAGCATTTAATGCAGCTGAATCAAGATTGATGATCGTTGGATCTTAAGCTGCTCGAGATCTAACGGTCATGAAGCCTGTTGCAGCTGCATTAAATGCTCTGCAGCTCAATGGATAGCTCTTGCCAACAAGCAAAACGTAAACCTTAGCGAGGAGGCAATCCACTCGTTATACATGTTGACTCACTTATTGTTTTCTCGACAAAATCCATTCCATTGGATGGGTTTTTAATATTTTGTTTGACATTGATATTGCCTTTGTAGATTAAATACGAGCTCGATTTTCTCATTATATTAACAAAACATTTCTAACACCCTCAAAATCCATGTTGACAACAAAATATATATATGAGATTTTTCCAAAGTTAACTAACTACCGGAAGAGGATGAAGAAGTACATGAGTTTGGGCACACTATTTGTCTATTATAAGTCAAGACAATGTTTTGATCTTCACTGAGAAAGTAAATGGTCTCACTAATGAAAAGTATTAAGGTATGGTAAAGACACGCCCAAGACTTTGTGGAAAAGATTCAATTTAGTCTTATTTTGATAATACATGTGTGTATTATGCACTCGTGTATGTTTTTGTCATGACAAAAGTATTGGTACGATATAAATTTAATAGACAGTTTGTGGCATATGATTAGTGTAGGTGCCGGTATACATAACTTAAAAAACTCTCAAGCTCCTAGACATGATCATGCAAGTGATAGTGTAATGCATATTATCATATCATATAGTACCATTGAAACTAAATTGTGAATGTCATTCATGAGTGCTTAGTTATTTATGGAGAATATCTATGTCACTATTTTTATTATTCGGGCGTGTTTATGTGGGCTAATCCTTCCCTGGAGGCCTTTTGAGAATGGTTGGTATGTAGGCTTGGAAAGGAAGCTTTCAAAGTCTTCTCATTTGCCCCTTTTTTATGTGTTTAAGCCATCATTATTGTTATTGTTTCTTAGATGTGTAGGTGTAATTGCTTGAACATTCTTCTTCTCGAACACTCTTTATTTGTAATTTGTTCCTTTTCTTTTACATAATTTTGAATCACAATTTTTCATTAAAATGCATCAAGAAATTTCAAATCTCACTGGTAAAATCAAGAGCATATATGGGAAAATGACCAATATAAATACACTACCACTAAATTTGATAATCTCCGTCACAACATGTATAATAAAATGGTATCTACTAGACACTATTGAAACCATTAAAACCTAAAATCAAATGATGGAGGTGGATGTTCATAAATAAATATGGGTTATTCTCTTAGGAAACCAAGGTGGGAATTACATCCTATTATCATTAGATGTATGGCATGTGACTTGATGATTAGTAATTACCTCTAGATTCATATAATGTGCCATCCTATATTGTCATGGAATTTGATAAATACATTGGCCCTCCATGGGACCAATCCCAATTAACGGACATACCGATTACACCCATAAATCGAAGTAACAAGAAACAAATCCCTCTCAAGATGGCTTGGGCATTGACTCTCCATAAATCACAAGGACTGACATTAACCTGGTCAACCATTGACATTGGTAATACTGAATGTCAAGTCTTGACCTTCGCTGTAATGTCACGCACTACAACATTAGAAGGAATGTGAATTGCATCATTGTTCTCCTTTGACCACTATGCAAATATGAAAGACACTTCATATGTCACACTTCGCAAAAAGGAAGAGGCACACCTTCATTCTCTATCCCTTTCACACTTAAAATTGCATCCTTCAATCCCTGCATTCCCCGTACCAAATGAAAATACCAATTTTTCTTGCCAATATAATTAGAGTCAAACTCGATAACTCTAATTATATTACATATGTATACTTTCTCTTATGACAAATTAATGGATACTTCATTTTACTTGCCATCGATTACTTTGGTTTCTATTTATTGCATGTGTTCCTACGTACTGCTTATTCTATTTATTGCATGGGTTCCTATGTACTACTTATTAGTATTTGCACTATAATTTCCATGGATTCACTAGACTTGCTTTCAACACATAAACTTACATTATCTACATACACACAACTTTCTCTCATTTTAGACATACCAAATTTCTTTTCGATGTTTCATTTCCCCCTTTTGGGGGTGTGCTAGTTTTAAATAAGTTTGGTTTCCCAATGTGGAATGTTTTTTCTCATATCTTTTGCTTTTATTTGCATTACCATCTTTTTTAATTAATTAATAACTATATATATTAATAAAAATAAATTAATAAATATATACGTATTAACAAATTAATTTCTGAATAAATATATACCAATAAATAATATGTAGAATAAATTAATATATTTTGAAGTTTAATTTGTTATTGTTAATATTATTAGATATTTTAACTATTTTTTAAGACTATATATGATGATGACTATTTAGGTATATTTGCTTTTATTTGCATTACTATTTTTTTTAATTAATTAATAATTATGTATATTAATAAAAATAAATTAATAAATATATATGTATTAACAAATTAATTTCTGGCCCGGATGCAGGTGATAACATTGGTGACATTCGTCCTGTTTTCCAGCCACCGATTAAGGCACGTGTAATGCTGGAGACATCCCAGTACGCCAGTGCTTTTCGTCAACAAACTTAGGATTTTCTATGCATGGAAGAAATTTCCCTGGTCACTTCAGCTCATGCGAACCGGGCTAGCAAAGGTACGTCCTCCTAGGTACATTCATGGCTCGGCTGCGAGGATTATTGTTGGTAGGTACGTGGAATGACAGGTGTTTAATTCAGCACCATGTCGAGTCTTATGTTATGGCTGGTCGCAGTGCTGGGTTTGCAGTCCAGTGGGAGGTTTGCAGAGTCTTTGTTGTAGTGCGTTCCAGGGTCTGTGCTGGTAAGAACGCTCCTCTGTGTATTGGTTTCAGGCTCAGGTTAGCAGCAATGTCTCGCCAGAGGGGAACTCCAAGACGTGCTAGTTCAGGAAGGGCCAAACCCCAAAGGGGTTGCAGTGCACCAGTTTCGGCGGATTATGAATCGCATATTTCTCCGCAAGTCCGTGTATTGGTGGAATCCTGGGAGAACAATATTCTCAACTGCAAGCTCTCGGCGGGTGAGGAAGGCGGTCGAATTAATCACTACTAGATGTTAAAGAATATGCTCTGCAATTTGGCAGAGGACATGCTTAGTAATTGGGTTGAGGCTCGGATTGTAGTTCACTCCATGAAAGCAAAAATTGTTGAGATGGATGCTCAACTCACGACCATGGACAACTCCTTTTCATGGAAAGGGACGGCAAGCATTTCGAGTCTGAACATTCACAAAATGGGGGGGGGGGGGTGCTCAGGGTGGCATAGCTAGTGGCAACGAATCTGGAGGTCAGGCTCTCACCAGTCTAGGTCGCAGCGGTAGCGCAACGGGCTACTCTACTAAAACGCCACGTGTCAAACCTTTTTCGATTCCATCAACCATGGAACCTCTCCTCAAGCGCCTGAAGGACTCGCCGGCCCAACAGCCTGAGCAGCAACCGCCTTCTTTGTCTCCGGCATCGAATGCCTCCACCAATTCACCCACTTTGTTGCAGGAAGAACGATGGGCTTGCCCCATCACTGAAGACATTCCCTCGGTTTAATGTTCGTTTTGAACAGGTTTTTTTGGTCCCGTATCTAGAGGGTTTTTTGGTTATAGTCTAAACATTTCTATTTAATACTGTATGTCCTTTTTTTGTTTCGCTTCGCTCTTATATAGGAGCCTGATATGTCTTTTATGGATCTCTGTAACCCAGTCTCTAAGTTTCTCAGTCATGAACATCTTTATCGTGAATTTGGTTAGAAGATTGGTATTTTTTGAGAGGCTCTGGAGGAGATTCTGCCTCTTTCAACCTCAGACATCCAAGATATTTGTATGCAAATTTTTTGCCTCTGTAATATAATATATTTGTGCAGCTTACAAAAAAAATCTGAATAAATATATACTTATATATAATATGTAGAATAAATTAATATATTTTGAAGTTTAATTTATTATTGTTAATATTATTAGATATTTTAACTATTTTTTAAGACTATGTATGATGATGATAATAATGGTTTTTTTAATAGTTGAGACAAAATTTAGTTATTTAAACTTAAAAAAAACATAAAAAATGATCTAATTTGTTTTAAAATATTATTTTTATGTATAAAAGATTTAAAAAAGAATTTAAATACACTATTTTTTAGATATATTACTTAAAATGTATGTGTGTGTTTTGTTAAAATGATTTATTTTTGTAAAATATAAATTAAAATTTCAGTGCTATAAATCCTATTGTGTCCCAATATAACATGATGAATAGTAAAATGCATTTCATTTATCTAAACCTTATTAAATAAAACCATTACACTATTTTTACCACCACTATTTATATAAAATCATTAAAATAAAAAAAAATCCTTTTATTTTTCAATTTAATTCATTAAAGTCATCTCTTTTGTATTTTGTATAATGTAAAGCTATAATTCACTTTTTATATAAAATAATTAAAATAAAAATAAAATAAAATAAATCATTTTTATTCATTCATTTAAGTGATCTACTTTGTATAATGTAAAGTTATAATTTATGTGTTATATGTTCTCCCAATATAACCTTATAGTATTATAATGTTAAGGGTACATAAGAGCATATCTATAAAACCATATCTATATTTTTGTGGGCTCACATTTTTACTCTATTATGAAAGGTAAAGCTAGAATTTATGTGTTATATGTCCTCCCACCATAACCTTATGGTATTATAATGTTGAGAGTAAACAAGATCATATTTATATATATATATATTTTTTTGTGGGCTCAACTTTTTACTTCATAATGACATTGAATATTAGTGTGAAAGGAATGTTTATGTCAAATGTACCATGATATTGAGAATGTTAATGTGAGAAGTGACATGGTACATATTTAAGGCTTGTGGCTTATTACAAGATGATAATTAAGGAAATGTACCATGATATTGAGAATGTTAATGCGAGAAGTGACATGGTACATATTTAAGGCTTGTGGCTTATTACAAGATCTTAATTAAGGAAATAATGATTTTTCTAATCTTTTAATGTGATCTTGTGTTTTAAAAATGACTCTATAAGAGGAATCTCTTTACAATGAAATGGGTTTCAACAACAGAGATATAAAGGTCCTACATTCACTACTAATATGTTCACTATGAGTTCCAACATTAAGGATAAAAAGGTTTTTCTATTAAACATGGTTCAAACTATATACAAAAATATCAATAGGTTGTACCTAATTATAATGGATGACATCAAACCCGAGACTTTAAACACTCTTAAAGCAAGCTCATTGTCAGAGGAATATTGAGATCCACATTATGGTTCCATGGAGAATTGTAAGTTGGTGGAGAGTATCAATAAAGCCCTTGCAAATTTAGGAATGCATGGCACGGGAAGAAGGAGACATTCCAAATTTGGAATAAGATTTTATTGAATAGTAGGGTTGGAATTTCAAATGGTGGACGTTCGTCAAAATTATCAGTTACAATCAAAATTTGAAATGTTTTTTTTTGTATTCTAAGCCAAATTTTGACAGTTTTCCTGAAATGTTAGTCATATTTAACTAGTAAATTGGTCCATCATAGGCAATTCACCCGTCAAATTCCATCACTACTCAACAGAGATTGGATAGAAACTCCTTGTTCCTGTCTTTGGAGGTGTGGCTATTTTTATCAAAAATCCATTACTTCCATAATACCACTCTCCAGCAAATAGAAAAACAGGAATCAACCATATTTCTGGTTGAATACAATGTAAATTGACAATTCAATACTTGTTCCAAGAACCCTAAGATACCTAACATGCAAAAACGACCTGGCTACGGCTGAAACAAAGAACCGTGGAGAAACATAAAATAAAAAACGACTCCACTGGGATCGAACCCCGAATCTCTGGTTTCGTAGACCAACGCGTTATCCATTGGCCCATGGAGTCACAATTTAATAAAATGTATTCCTTTATTTAACTTTGTTGACACATTAAGTACATTTTGTAGTGATAATGGTGTTCCTATAATACATTTGGCATTGGCGTGGTAGACGAGGAAAATGGTTGCGAGTAAACGATATTTCACTCCATTTTTTTATTAATTGCATTAATTTCACTCCATTTGTCATGTCCCCTCCCGTCTACCAGAGAGGGAACATGGCTATGATGCTATATAATCCGATCAATCTAAGCCCCATAACATAATATAAAATGCATTGAAATTAAAAACATACACAGATTTGTAAAACATGCAATATACAGTGGAAGCAATTACATTTCATTCAATCATTTAACATGTTCATATTAATTCATAAACACATATACAGTTGTAGAGATAAAATGGACAATAATACTTATCTTGAAAGAAGCTTGTCCTGCAACCAGCGACGTCGCTGCAACGTTCCACCCAACCATAGGCCAGTGTGATCATCAATCTCTTAGCAACACTATCACCCCTGAGATGGACATGATTCCCACAACGAATAAGGTAACACTAGCAGGCTTACACATAGCCAAAGGTATATCAAAATTCATCCAAGCCAAGCACAGTTGGGTTTATCAGGCTGCTAGGGAGTTGGAAGGTCGAATCACTAAGCTAGTGAGCTCAATCACAGAGCTATGGACACCTGCACCAGATTTGGCTTGACTTCTAAACATATACACACCCAACATAAGGAAGCATCCCCTTCTCTGCTACATAGTCCCTTAGGCTATGCCTTCCATTCCAGTGTTATTCAGGGTGTGCAAAGAAGAAAACCAACCCCTCTAGAACTGTCGGTGAGGTTCCTTCACACACCATGTTTATCATGCTATTTCAGACCCAAATCCACTCCAAACCAGTTCAGACCAAGGAAAAAGATACACACACAACAAGATACAAAATTCTGGGTGGAGGAAAAACGTTTTGTAACCAAAATGAATTTCCAAAATGGGTAAAAACAGACCCCTAACATCAATTCGATTCCAGAAACGTTTATGGCCTTCACGTGGGAAAAAACATATTCACCCAGCACCCAAAAATCATGGGTCTCTTCTCCAATTCGTTGCGCAACCCAAAAATGTGTTTTCCCAGCCAGGTAATGAGGGAAACAACAACAAAAACGCCCAACAGAGATCCCAGCCATTGAATGTTAGAAAAACAACTTCCCAACCATGGGGAAAACACCGAAAACTGCAAAAACTTGAATGGGGAATGCACATCAGCTCCAAAAACGTGAGAGAGGAGAAAGACGTGAATGCATGAGGGAATGGGCATCATTTTTGGGCAATAACTTGCCCCATAAGTTAAAAAACATTTTCCCAAAAATGGGTGCTTCCCCAAATTCGAATTTCTGACTCCCATACCTTGCCCATTCTCATGCAATAACTAACCCAACCAATTTCTGGCAGAATTAAATGATTGGGCACAAGAGACAAAATGGGTAGTTGACAGTTTGATGGGTTCTCCCTTTGACATTTGGCTTTTCCCCATTGTCCCAAAGGTTTGAATATTCCCCCCCGCTTATCCTTAGGAAATCATTCCCCCACCTCTTTTAATGTTGCATTGACATAGCTGGTTGTGGGTATTTTAATTTAATTGCATATTTACATGATGTCCGAAATTATGATGTGCCTAGCTAGCACGAAATACCATCGACAACGATTTTAATCACCAAAACATAAAACGCTAAATCTATGGTGGAGATTTTTCCTTTAGCTCCTCACCATGATTAATTACAATACATACATCATATACATTTTTAATGCAAACGGGGTCAAAATCGGCGTGTTACACCATTTATTTAAAGTTTAATATTTTTAGTAATTGTGAGATAAGTTAAAAGGTCAAAATGAAATTCACTCCCTTCTTGAATTGCAAAACTATATTCATACACACTTTCTTCAATTTGTCTTTGGTTTTGTAACATCCCTTAATTTCGTAAATAAAAAAAATTATTTACTGCATTTAATATTACAAATTTCTAGACAATACTTAGAGAGATGTTATTACTCATACTTCTTTTTGTCATGCATTACTGTCATCATGTATCTAAGTTATTAGTAGCTTGCTTATTTGACGATATGTCGTCATGATATTACTTTGTGACATAAGAAAACTGTCTATATTTAACTTGTTGTCGCCAGACAGTTTGTCGTTGTCATTTGTTTATTCTAGACTTGAGCTGCACAAGGAATGGGTCGTGTTTTTAATTAGTCATTATGACTAAAGCATGAACCTCTGTTCTTCTATGTGTAGGGAGTGAGGCTACCTCCACAATTTGCAACTACAAAACAATCTCTAAGCTAAGAAGCCACATGGGACAACGAAAAGGCAACCCTATGGTTTGGGTAAGGATCTAACCCTTAACCAATTTTTTTTTGTCATCCTTTTAATGTAAAAATTCATAATCAAAAGCACTTATAAAATACTCAATATTTTATGCAGGTTTATTTAACTATGATAAATCATAGGTTATAGAAATCAGTCATGATAAAGCTTTGTTTGTGGATTGGAAAATATACAATGGGTGTTAAAATATTAAGCACAGCCATTAGTGAAGAGTTTAACAAGGTTCTCGACCCCCGTACTGACACCCTGGTTGACTTAAGTGTGATGGTGAGAGATAGGGTACTGACCATAAATTCGTTCCCTCTCGAACCATGTGAAAATGAGCTAAACTCCAGTTGTCAGCAATGCAAGTGGTGTAAAACCCTAGAGGTTTTAATCTGCTTTGAACACTGTGTTGGTATTTTCGATAGAGTTCTCAAGGATTTTAACCATTCCCTCATTTTCTCAAAGGGCTCTTAGTTGCTTGACCCTGCTACTCAACTATGTGCAAACAACAATGGGAGAGCCACCAAACTCGGCCCTTACCACCTTCTAACTCAGTCTATGCTTGAATCTTTCATTGATGGATTTTACAATTGTTGTGTTAACTAGAGATTTATGAAGCTAAGAAGGTAAATCGTTAATAGTAATCACCTTCTTGATTTTCTTTCTCTTGCATAATGATACAAAAAGGCAGTTTAACTTCCATCCTATGTATTACATGTGTAGGGTTCTTCTCTATGACAAGAGGGTGATTTGAGATTTCGTCGAGAAGACCTCTCTTAAATGGGTAAGACCCAATGTCATTCCTTGTGTGGCTCTGTGAATTCCAAACTAGGTTTTGCGGGGTGTTTTCATAGCATTGGGGTTTTCCACTTGGTACTGTGTTGGTGATGTGGAAGTGATTTATCACTTTGGTATAAAATGTAATTTCTTTACTGCAATGGTATTTTATTACTGTGGAGTCTTTAGATGACTATTCCACTTTGTAATAATTTTGTTGGTTCTAAACTGGTTTAAGGGTGTAAGCACCCATAAGTGTTTCAGTATTGCAACTTGGTTGGTTTCACCAACTAGCGACTGTGTAATATTTAAACTGTAAAAGAATCCTTACTTGGGGAACTACAAGTTTTTTTTAGATACTTCTATACCTTATGTTGTCACTACTTTTCTTTTGTTTTTATAAAATGTAGACTTTCAACTTGGTTGTCTATGTAAGGGCTTCATGGTTTAGTTATTTACAATGCTTAAGATTCATGGCCGTGATCCTTTACTCTATTGGTTTGGATTGTTTTGAAAGACCACTATAACACAGTATGTTTCTTTGATAGGTAAACAAACCTGCAACATTGGGGTTTGTTTCCCAAACCGCTTGCCATGTGGTAGAAATAATCTTGCTTTGATAATAGGTTTCGATCCCAGTGAAGAAGATAATTTTGTAAACATTTGTTTAAATATGTATACACCCGTGAGGGATTTTACATTTTTCATAGGTTTGTTTCCAGTTTTCAAACTGTAATATTGAGTGAAGAATTAAACAGTAATGTTTTGCTATTTGCCACTACCGTAGCTTTTTTTTTTATTTGTCATTAAGATGGATATGATTTAGGACCAGCCTGTGATAGTTCTTTGCGTACATCCCTTATTTTACTTACTAAAGGTTGCGCTTTTTATTTATAATATGCTTCGTTTTACTAGTCATCCACCTGAGTATAAGTTGTAATACATGTTTGTCTATGGAGTCGTGATGTACTTGTAAAATATTTACTGTTTAAAAGTTATTTATTTGATGTTTGAAAGGCCCATGAGTGCTTAAATCATGTAGCTTCACTCTACAACTATTATAGGAAATAGTATGTAACTAATAGTTTATTAAAGTCCCCTAGTTTGTAAATATCAAATGGTAAAGAGTTCCTTCCCGTCGTTTTATTTGAAGACAGGAGCCGTGAGATTATTTTCAAAAGATATTAATTGTTACCAATATTTAGCATGATTATGAAGGTTTATTATACAATAGATTCTATGTTTTGAAAACCTTTGGTAGTTGTATTCTCCAGTCGATTCTATTTCTTCGAAAGTATTCATCCTTTGAAAAAGGGCCATGGATCCATTTGTCAAATAGTTATGTATGTTTACTTGCAACTCTTGCCAAAACTTGTGAATCTTTTACTTGAGTGTTTTACTCTATTTATTTAATTTTAATGGCCATGAGGCTATAGGTAAACTCTCATAATTATTGGAAAGAATTGAAACTTTGTTTGGTTTACCATACTGTTTCGGAATAAACAAGCCCTAAGACTGTAATTTCTTTCTGCAAGAGAAATGCTGTAGACACAACACCAACCTGACCTGAAGTCTGTAACTAGTGCTATGGTCTTTTGATGATCTCAACTTTGTGTTACAAAAATGATTTAATTGTTAAGAAGATTGGGCTTTAAATTCCCTTATACGATCTAGCTTAGTTGTTTCTATATCTGTGCTTATACTTACTCTGCAATTGAAGGTTCGCTTTTACTAACTGTAACTGTTTATAAAGGTTTTATCTTTTGGATTAAAAGTTGTAGCTTATATATTTAACTAAGTACCAATCTTCTAATTTATCAGTAGATTGCAAACAACACACACACACACACACACACACACACACACACATATATATATATATATACATCATTTCTAATTTCTGCAATAATCAAATATTCACAAAGATTCAGTCATTCTGGTACTCCTAATCAGACATAATTCCATATCTTCCTATACTAGAGTACATCACTTCGGTGAGAGGAAAAATAGAGGAGACAAATAAAATTCAATTCTCTATCAATCAGATTCTATGCAAATACTTAATCACATAATCATTGAATGAATACCAATTAACTAAAACCTTTATTGCAAATAATTACAACATACTTAAAACATAAGTAAAACAATGTTATAGTATATATTTAGAGTTTGAACCTGGATTGTTGTAGAAAAGGGACTAACACCCAAGGGAGTCTGTTCCACCCAACCTTTTCCTGAAGCAGATAAAAGACTTGCTTATGACCCCCGAGCTTGTTCACTGAACCACTAGGACAAAGATCTTTGCCACACATCAGACTTCTGCAACTTAGCACTCAGTAGCAGACTTAACTCAGCAAATCACTTTAGCTGTCCCTTCATCAAATTATTTGTGTGCCTGACTTTTCAGTTTGCAGCAGTCACAAAGTTCATTCTCTCAGAAATTAGAATGAGTGGTGAGCCTCCTGTTCAATTTGATGGTTTAAATAAGATTTCCTAGTTTTGGGTCAGTTTTTTGAATTTAATGAGGTGACAAGATCAGTTCCCCCTCTCAGGGAACATGACCATTTTTTCAAGGGTTATGCTCCTGCAGCAGCTAGAAAGTGAATGCTAGTGCTTCCACTTGTCAACCAGCCTTCTACAACTACTCCTTCCTCTTAGTGGGTCAGTGAACACTCATTTAACAATATCTCTTGATTAGGTGTCTCTTTTTATTAATAATTAAAATAAATAATTCTTCAATTACAGTCATCCTTGACCCACTTGGTCATAAAATTTACAATAAAAATTAACATAATGTTTTGTTGAAATAAATAATAAATATTTATTTTTTATGTTTCAAACCCCCCCCCCTTTAAGCTCAACATCGTCCTCCATGTTTCTTAAGTTATTCTGAGTCTTCTTGGAACAGAGCTGGATATGCCACCCGCATATCGCTCTTCAATTCCTAGGTCACTTCATCTGGAATGAGGTATTTCCACAGCGCCTTTACCTGCCCAATTATGTGATTACAGAGAAAAATTTCCCTCCTGTTGAAAATACAATCCGGTTCCACTGGAAAATATCCTTCTGGTTCTACCTGAACCATATTCCAATCAATCACATGAGTAGCATCATGTATATACTTTTTCAAAATAGAAATGTGAAAAACATTGTGTATCCTAAGATTAGGTGGCAAAGCTAGTTGATAAGCCACTAGACCCACTCTTGCCAATATTTCGAACGGTCTGCAATACTTGGGTGCTAATTTAGCACAAATCCCTAGTTTAAAGGAGCTCTTTTCGGGTTTCACCTTAACAAACACATGCTCACCTACTTGGAATTCCTTTGGACTTTTTTAAGGTCAACATGACTCTTTTGCCTGCCTTGAGCAGTTTTCAAGTTTCCTTGTACCTGTTTCACTGTTAGTTCCAATTCTTTTAACATGTCAAGTCCTAACATAAATCGGTATACTGGATTACTCTATGTAATAGGAGTGTTACACTTTCTACCATATAATATTTCAAAAGGACTAAGCTTTGTTGAAGCTTGATAATGGTTACTATAAGCAAATTCAACCAAGGGAAAATAGTCTTCCCACTTCTTGGGACAGTCTCTAAACATTCGTAATATGTATTGTAATACTTGATTGACTCTTTCGGTTTGTCCATTCATTTGCGGATGATAAGAAGTATTGGAATTCAATTGAGTATTTAATCATTTTAATAATTTTTTTCAAAAATTACCAGTAAATTTAGGATCTCGGTCAAAAATTATTACCTTTTGAATTCCATGCAAACAAAAGATTTCTTTCATAAAAATGTCAGCAATATTAGCAGCCGTATAGGTTGTTTTAGCAGGGATGAAGTGTGTTACTTTACTTAATTTATCCACAATGATCATTATTGAATCATTTTGTTTCTGGTTTTTAGAGTAAACCAATTACAAAGTCAAGATTGATGAATTATCATTTCCAATTTGGGATTGGTAATGGCTGTAAAAGGCCTGCTGGGTGTTGATGTTCATCTTTGACTTCCTGGCATTCGATACACCTAGCTAAAAATTCAACAACCTCATTTTTCATGATGGGGAAAAAGCACTCTTTTCTCAACATGGTTATCATCTTCTAATATCCCGAATGTCCAAAATAAGGACTTTTGTGTATTTCATTCAAAATCAACAGCTTAACTTATGGTATACTTGGTACATAAGTCTGTTTTTAAACAGTATTAAACTTTTTTCGTTAAAATTGTAATCTATAATTATATTTGCAGATATATTATGAGTTGCCTTTTCTTTTAAATTCTGGTATTCTGGGTCCCGCTTTATTCCTTCTTCCAATTTATCTTCCAAATCAGTTTTATAACTACTAATGGCAGCTACAAAACTTGTTACTGCATTCTTGCTTAGAGCATCAACCACTTTATTTTCTTTTCCTTTAATATGTTTGATTTCGAAATCATATTTGCTAAGGAAAGCTAGCCATCTATCTTTCCTTCTATTTAGATTTTACTGATCAAACATATATTTTAGGCTTATGTTATAAGACAATAACAAAAATCTTTTACCTATTAAGTGATGGTGCCACATTTTTGAAGCGTGGATTATTGTAGCCAACTCTAAGTCATAAGTTGCATAGTTATTTTCATGAGATTTTAATTTTCTTGATTCGTATGCAATTGCATGGCCTTCTTGTGTCAGTACTCCACACAAGCCTTCTTTGCATGCATCAGTGCATACGACGAAATCTTTGTTTGGATCTGCTATTTTTGGAATGGGTGCAGTAGTTAGTAATTCTTTTAGTTTATTAAAACTGTCTTTGCATTTCTAATCCCAAACAAATTTATTAACCTTTTTCTGTAATGAGGTTATAGGATTTGCAATCTTTGAAAATCCGTCAATAAATTTTCTGTAATAATCTGTTATCCCCATAAAGAATCATACATCATTTACGTCCTTAGGGACATGCCAATCAATTATAGATTTTATTTTATCTGGATTTATTGATATCCCTTCTTTGGATATGACATTCCCTAAATATTGTGTTTTATCTTTATCAAAATCACATTTGCTGAACTTGGCATATAACTGATGTTCTCTTAACACTTGCAGAATTATTTTTAGGTGTTCATCATGTTCTTCTTTTCTCTTAGAATCAATTAATATGGCATCTATAAAGACGGCTACAAATTTGTCTAAGTACTTCGTAGGACACTGTTCATTAAGCACATAAAGGTTGCTGGTACATTTATTAGCCCGAAGGGCATAACCACCAATTCATTATTCTCGTATTGTGTCCGGAAAGCAGTTTTAAAGATGTCTTCATCTTTAATTCTAACTTGGTGATACCCAGACCTTAAGTTGATCTTTGAGAATATTGTCTCTTCGCGTATATGATCAAATAGATCGTTAATGCAGGACATATGATACCTATTCTTAATTGTCATTTTATTAAGTTGACGATAGTCTATACATAGACGAAGAGTACCTTCTTTCTTTTTAACAAAAAGGACCGGTTCTCCCCAAGGGGGGTCTTACATAATGTTTGTCTATTAACTCTTATAATTGTAATTTTAGCTCATTTAGTTCCAAGATGTTCATTCGATAGGGATATTTCGAATTAGGTAATGCTCCGGGTACTAATTCGATTCTAAATTCGAGATCTCGTTTATGAGGTAATCCATGAATTTATTCCGGGAATACATCCGCGAAATCTTGCAAAATCAGAATATCCTCAAATCCTAGTTTATATTTTTTTATCGATTTGTTCATTATTTATAATGTGTACAAAAGAATTTACAGCCCTTCCTTACATCCTTCTTCGTCTGTAACGCTGAAATTTGTCTAACAGATATCTTCCTAGGTATTCTTGTGACAGTTGTTCTTTCTCCTTCATTATTCAAACAAGTATAAATTTTCTGAAAGCAGTTTAAAATCACTTGGTGTTTCTCAAGCCAATCCATTCCTATTAGGACATCGTAAGATCCTAAAGGTAACACATTTAGCTTGACCTGAATTTCAAACTGACTCATAAGAAAATTATAAGTTTCAACATAATTTACCACCTTTCTTTTAGTTCATGTGGCTAACTAGACCATCCAGGATTTTTCAAACCTTTTAAGGATAAGTTACACTTTTCGACTATGCTAGGAGATATATAACTTAAGCTAGCACCTGGATCAATTAAGACGAAAATAGAGAAATTTTGGACCATACCTTGCACTTCCATGATGGAATTCTGGTGATCCGCCTGTCGGTTCGGACAATACTTGGTGTAATGCAGTCCTTGAAATTCCCAGCATTTGACTAGTTCCCTTTGTTCAGTATTTTTAATAAAAAATTTAGGCATATCCCTACCTTTTGATGCTACAGTATTTTGGGGTACTTTATTCTTAAAATCAGTTTGCTGATAGTTATTCTAGGAGAAGTTTTGGGATTTACTCCCAAAACTCTTATTTGACTTGAGCCCTCTTCTTCTTTGGTCAAAATGACATGTATTTTTAGTCTTCGAGTTAAGTAAACTTTCCCTTTTATTGCTTTGCTCATAACAGAAATCAGCCTTTCTCATAGATTCCTCCAAGGTTTTCATATTGTTAAATTGAATCCTATCTTTGAAGCTAGCAGGTAGACAGCTTAGAAACCATTGAATTTTAGGCTTTTCATCTATTATGTACGGTACGTATCTTACCAGACTTAAAAATTTGTTGCTCAACTCTTTCATGGACATGGAACTCAATTTTAATTCATAGAACTCCTTGGCTCTTTCCTCGTAGTATTTTTCAGATAGAAACTTTCTTTTAAAATACTTCTTAAAAACTCTCCAGTTTAAGTACTTCTCTTTCATATTTTTGGCCCTTTTTATATCTTGCCACCAAACATCGGCTTTTTCGGTCAAATTGTAAATAGCCATTCTGGCCTTTAGTCTGTCAAAATAGTTGTAAATCTGGAAGTATTTCTTGATTCCTGACAGCTAAGATTATGCTTCTTCACCTTTCTCTACTTCCCTGTTGAACATGGGAGGCTTTATTTTTTTTAATTCGCCAGAAATTTCTTCGTAGGGTTTATAATTCATTCTCCTAGGTTTATGGTCACTTTCACTACTGTCACTCATGTACTTATACCTTCCCTTACATGACCTTGCATCAACCTCTGAAGAAGATTCACTATTAGAATATTTTGCTTTCTTTCATTTATGTTTGTAAGAGGTTGTTTCAGAATCAGTTTCATAAACATTTCGTTTCTCTTTTCCTTTGTTATTCATATTATTTAGTAACATTTGATTCATTTCCAGAATTCTTTCATTGTCTAATCTGACAGTCTGGAGTTCCTTTTTTAACTCCTTAACTATCTGTATTAACTCTGGATTGTTCAAATCTACATAAAAGTTGTCAGGATTGTTATCTTGAGAACCATTTTCAGCAGATGCTTCAGCACCTTCCATTTTCCTACAAAATATATTTTATATTTATGTACAGAAATAAATGCAAATAAAATTAGTATATTGGTTTTCTTACTTAGATGCGAGTGAGCCAATAAGACCTAGTGTTTGGAAACTCACTCTGATACCACATGTAACATCCCTTAATTTTGTAAATAATTTTCTTTATTTACTGCATTTAATATTATAAATTCCTAGACAATACTTAGAGAGATGTTATTACTCATACTTATTTTTGTCATGCATTATTGTCATCATGTATCTAAGTTATTAGTATCTTTCTGATTTGGTGATCTGTCGTCATGATATTAGTTTGTGACATAAGAAAACTGTCTATATTTAACTTGTTGTTCTCAGACAGTTTGTCGTTGTCATTTGTTTGTTCTAGAATTGAGATGCACAAGGAATGGGTCGTGGTCTTACTTAGTCGTTGTGACTAAAGCATGAACCTATGTTCTTCTATGTGTAGGGGATGAGGTTACCTCCACAATTTGTAGCTACATAATAATCTCTAAGCTAAGAAGCCACAAGGGACAACGGAAAGGAAACCCTATGGTTTGGGTAAGGATCTAACCCTTAACCATTTTTTTTGTCATCCTTTTAATGTAAAAATTCATAACCAAAATCACTTCTAAAATACTCATTATTTTGTGCAGGTTTATTTAAGTACGATTGATCGGAGGTTATAGAAATCAGTCATGATAAAGATTTGTTTGTGGATTGGAAAATATACAATGGGTTTTAAAATATTAAGCACAACCATTAGTGAAGAGTTTAATAAGGTTCTCAACCCCCGTACTGACACCCCGGTTAACTTAATTGTGATGGTGAGAGATAGGGTACCGACCATAAATTCATTCCCTCTCGGACCATGTGAAAATGAGCTAAACTCCAACTGTCAGCAGCGTAAGTGGTGTAAGACCCTAGAGGTATTAATGTGCTTTGAACATTGTGCTGGTCTTTTCGATAGAGTTTTGGAGGAGTTTAACCATTCCCTCATTTTCTCAAAGGGATTTTGAACTCTTGAACCTGATACTCAACTGTGTGCAAACAACAATGGGAGAGCCACCAAACTCGGCCCTTACCACCTTCTAACTTGGTCTATGCTTGAATCTTTCGTTGATGGAGTTTACAATTGTTGTGTTAACTGGATATTTCCAAAGCTAAGAAGGTAAATCGTTGACTGTAATCACCTTCTTGATTTTCTTTCTCTTGAATAACGATACAAAAAGGTAGTTTAACTTCCAGCCTATGTATTACATGTGCAGGGTTCTTCTCTGTGACGAGAGGGTGATTTGAGATTTCGCTGAGAATACCTCTCTTAAACGGGTAAGACCCAATGTCATTCCTTGCATGGATCTGTGGATTCCAAACTAGGTTTTGTGGGGTGTTTTCATAGTGTTGGGGTTTTCCACTTGGTGTTGGTGATGTGGAAGTGATTTATCGCTTTGGTATAAAATGTAATTTCTTTACTGCAATGGTATTTTATTAATGTGGAGTCTTTAGATGACTATGCCACTCTGTAATAATTTTGTTGGTTCTAAATTGGTTTAAGGCTGTAAGCACCCATAAGGGTTTTGGTACTGCAACTTGGTTGGTTTCACCAACTACAGACCGTGTAATATTCAGACTGTAAAAGAATCCTTACTTGGATAACTATGGGTTTTTTTTTAAAATAATTCTATATCTTACGATGTCAGTACTTTTATTTTGTTTTTATAAAATGCAGACTTTCAACTTGGTTGACTCTGCAAGGGATTCATGGTTTAGTTATTTGCAATGCTTAAGATTCATGGTCGTGATCTTTTACTCTGTTGGTTGGGAGTTTTTTGAAAGACCACTATAACACAGTGTGTTTCTTTGATAGGTAAACAAACCTGCAACATTGGGGTTTGTTTCCCAAATCGCTCGTCGTGTGGTAGAAATAACCTTGCTTTGATAACTAGGTTTCGATCTCGGTTAAGAAGATACTTTTGTAAAAAGATGTTTAAATATATATACACCCGTGAGGGATTTTACATTTTTCTAGGTTTGTTTTCAGTTTTCAAACTATAATATTGAGTGAAGAATTTTAACTTATACTAAACAGTAATGTTTGGCTATTCGCCACTTCCATAGCTTCATTTTTGGTTTGTCATTAAGATGGATATGATTTAGGACCAGCTTGTGAGAGTTCTTTGCGTACATTCCTTATTCTACTTACTAAAGGATGTGTTTTTTTATTTATCATATACTCTTCGTTTTAGTAGTCGTGGCACCTGAGTATAAGTTGTAATACATGTTTGGCTATGCAGTCGTGATGTACCTGTAAAATATTTATTGTTTAAAAAATATTTATTTGATGTTTGAAAGGCCCATGAGGGATTAAATCCTGTAGCTTCAATCTGCAACTATTATAGGAAATAGTCTATAACTAATAGTTTATTGAAGTCCCACAGTTTGTAAATATCAGATGGTAAAGAGTTCATTTTTGTAGTTTTGTTTGAAGACAGAAGCCGTGAGATTATTTTCAAAAGATATTAATTGTTACCAATATTTAGCATGATTATGAAGGTTTATTATACAATATATTTTATGTTTTGAAAACCTTTGGTACTTTTATTCTCCAGTCGATTCTATTTCCTTGAAAGTATTCATCCTTTGAAAAAGGGCCATGGAGCCATTTGTCAAATAGTTATGTATGTTTACTTTTGTTTACTTGCAACTACTGTCAAAACTTGTGAAGCTTTTACTTGATTATTTTACTCTATTTATTTAATTTTAATGGCCATGAGACTGTAGGTAAACTCTCATCATTATTGGAAAGAATTGAAACTTTGTTTGGATTACCATACTGTTTCGGAATAAACAAGCCCTAATACTGTAATTTCCTTCTACAAGAGAAATATTGCAGACACAACACCAGCCTGACCTGAAGTCTGTAACTAGTGCCATGGTTTGTTGATAATATCGACTTGGTGTTACAAAAATGATATAATTGTTAAGAAGACTGGGCTTTAAATTCCTTTATGAGATCTAGCTTAGTTTCTTCTATATCTATGCTTATACTTACTCTGCAATTGAAGGTTCAGTTTTACTAACTGTAACTGTTTATAAAGGTTTTATCTTTTGGATTAAAATATGTAGCTTATATATTTAACTAAGTACCAGTCTTCTAATTTATCAGTAGATTGCAAACAACATATATATATACATCATTTCTAATTTCTGCAATAATTGAATATTCACAGATATTTAGTCATTCTGGTACTCCTAATCAGACATAATTCCATATCTTCCTATACTAGAGTGCGTCACTTCGGTGAGAGGAAAAATACATAAGATAATTTAAATTTGTTTCTCTATCAATCAGTTTCTATGCAAATACTTAATCACATAATCATTGAATGAATGCCAATTAACTAAAACCTTTATTACAAATAAATACAGCTTACTTAAAACAGAAGTAAAAAAATGTTATAGTATAGATTTAGAGTTGGAACCTGGATGTGTTGCAAAAAAGGGATTAGCACCCAAGGGAGACTGTTCCACCCAAATTTTTCCTGAAGCAACTAAAACACTTGCTTAGGACTCCCGATCTTGTTCACTGAACCACTAGGACAAAGATCTCTTCCACACAACAGACTTATGTAACTTAGCACTCAGTAGCAGACTTAACTCAGCAAATCACTTTAGCTATCCCCTCATCAAATTCTTTGTATGCCTGGCTTTTCAGTTTGCAGCTGTCACAAAGTTCATTCTCTCGGAAATTAGAATGAGTGGTGAGCCTCCTGCTCAATTTGATGGTTTAAATAAGATTTCCTAGGTATTTGGGTCAGTTTTTTGAATTTAATGAGCCACCGGCTCAGTTCCCCCTTTTAGGGAACATGACCACTTTTCCAGGGATTATGCTCCTGCAACAACTAGAAAGTGAATGCTAGTGTTGCCACTTGTCAACCAGCCTTGTACAGCTGCTCCTTCCTCCAAGTGGGTTAGTGAACACTCATTTAACAATCTCCCCTAATTAGGTGTCTCCTTTTATTAATTATTAAAATAAATAATTCTTCAATTACAGTCATCCTTGACCCACTTGGTCATAAACTTTACAATAAAAAATAACATAATGTTTTTGCTGAAATAAATAATAAATATTTATTTTTCAGTTTTGGGTATGTTACAACTTTTCTAGTTATAATGGTTTGTCATTAAAATGAATAAATGTGAAATAGAATTTGTTAGCATATCTAATTTAAAAAATTAGTATCAATTTGTTATTAGTTAAACTTATTTTAAAAAATTAGTATCAAATTATTATGAGCTAAAATTATTTTTGTTTCACCATGTTTGTAATGATTTCAACCAATCTATTACCAAAGTAAAAACTTTGTGAGATTTTCAAGGTCTATTTTCAATTTTCAATTTTTTTTTCTTTTTCTATGGTGAGTGGGTTTCAAAGCTTTGTTCATCATGCAATTCAACACAATACATAATGTAAAGAATTACAGCATAGTTATTAAAAGTTTGGATTTCAAATCAATTCTAATATTATTTACTAAAAGATAAGATTAAGCCTCAATGAAGAATCTCTTACCACAAGGTATCCTACAACATCTAACATCAAATCTTATATAATTTGAAATAGATTCTCACTTAGGGTCCTTTCACCATGAGAAGATGTATACTCATGAGAAAAATTACTTTTACAAAAGAAACTACTGGTTATATGTCATCATTAAAACAAACACAATCTCTTTCTCCACACATGCACTCGATGATCAATCTTTATATTGGAAAATGGGGCGCACTAGTTCATCGTTAAAGTCACTTAATATGGAAGTTGCATTCTGTTTGGCCCTTATTAGTGATACATGAAGTGTGAGGCATACCAAAGACATTTGGCATTACGTTCCCAAAACTATATTATCACTTTATCCTGATGTTATAATGTGCTTACCTTTTATTTTGACAAGCCACACTAATGAGATACCTATATGTGGATACATGGAAATGCTTATGTTTTGTAGGCTATAATTTTTTATGGTTAAATGTAATGTCCTCTTTTGCCTAGGCATTGAGGACCAACTCGCTAACCTATGTGATTCATGTGGGTTCGAGCGGGTATTGACAGTCAAGGAATCAGCTAAAGACTGATGCCATCTACAGAAGATCTAGGGCATCAATATTATATCACCATTAAGTCGAAGAGGGCCACCAGAGCCAAAGGCCACTTGCATGCATGAAATTTGAGCATTATTTGATGATGCATGCACCCAATTAAGTCTCCATGCGCATCCATGCAAGTCAACTGCAAATTAGAAGTTAAACTGACCTAATTAGGTCAAAAGTTAGGGTTTTCGCAGTTGAAAGCTATAAAAGATAGATAAAGTGAATGGAGAAGGACTTATGTGATAATTGATTTGTGGGGTCGAATTGGAGAGCTCGGCAATCTAAGTTGGGGTTGAGCGCATGCTCAACTAACTGGTGTATTTAGGCAGTGAAATCTATCTTCCCTAGTTCATCATCATGTTGGATCATACAGGTTCAGCACTAGTTCATCATCAAGTTACATTCAACAGTTATTCCGGGAGGTTGATTATTCATCCAGTCAGAGGGTTTCACCGTCACACCGTGTCACCGTGATCAGAGACAAAGTAAGCACATCATCCGAGCTCCAGCAACAGCTTATTTATTTGATCTATATACTGGTATGTACATGCATTGATTTCTCCTATTTTATAGCATCTCCATATTTTTCTAGGGCACATATTTGCATGCAACTGCATGCATGTAAAGTTCGGGGTTTGCCTTCCTATTTGATTAATGAGTAAATCTTTTAGCTAGCTATAGTATACCCATAAACTAGAAAATATCAGTTTGGGATATTACAGTGGTATCAGAGCTAGAGATCTTGCCAGCCTGAGGGGGAAATTCATATAGGGAAATCCAAACAGGTGTTCCAATTGCAATTATTTGGTAATTTATTATCATTTTGATGCAAACTTCTTTGAGGATTCTTGACGTTAAAAACTAATCAAATCACTTCATAGCTAAGATTTTGGAGGGTCGAACTCATTACAGTCATCAATTCCGGAGGGCATTCTAATTGGGCCTCAATTGAAGGGCATACTGTTTTGAGAAGAGGCTGACTTAATAGAGCCATGTTGCCATCATAAAACATTATGATCCACGTAAGAAGAGAAATTGGGGCATCATTGCTATAGTTCGTCCTCTTTGAAGGAAGGGGCCGATTAAATTTGGACGGGTAGATTTCTTTATTGAAGTGAACCACAAGCATTGGGAGGAACCGCCAGGGCGTATCGAAGTCTGATTTTCGTATTTACAGAAGTCGTGAGGAGGTTGTGCGACATTTAAAGGACCAGTTCTTTCTTTTATGAAGGACCACATCAGTATGGAAAATAGCATGCTTCCACCTTCATTACAGTACATACACGTCTGCATGTTATTTAGAAGCTGCAACAACTACCAACAATACATCATATTCACTGGAAATCGCAATTGACGCAAATGTTGATCGATTTGGGATCAACTTCGTCTTGATCCAAAATATCGTCCACTTAGAAAGAAGGCTCGTGTTGCTAAGAGAAGGTCATTGGAGTTGAGGAAGACCCAATCTCCCTCCATGCACAACCGTGGAGATTGGAAGGGCTGGTGGGGCCACCTTGGGTAGTCGCATTATCATCCAGCGGGCCACATAAATCATGAAAAGAAAGATCATGTGGATCGCTTGCTGGAGCCATCACTTTTGGGAAGCCTTTGAACAAATTTTCCCCAAAAAATCTCACCGTCTCGAGCGCCAGAGGTGCGGGTTGGCGGTGGCGTTTATGCTTTCTCCTTTATGTGAAGTGGTGGAGCTCCACAGAGATAGTATTTCGGTATATTTTTGTGTTATGGTGGTTTGATTGTTGGAAATATGCGAGCCAGGAGAAAAATCTTTAAGCATTTCAAGATTTGACACACTTCAAAAACGGAGTCAATATTTTTAAGTGGCAGCATCCTGTACCTCGGACTGTTCGGAAGTTGAAGAAGATTCTAAAGGTGATTCATCGTGCATTTTTACGGGTTCAGTGAAGGATACAGGAGCAGTCTTAGGGGAAATGACGGATATTTATGTTTCATACTGATCCTTTTGGTACCAGATTCCTAAAATCTGTTGCGGATTACTCATATTTTACCTGCTGAAAGGTAGCCCGTTGGGGTTCTATAGTTGGGAATTTACTGACATCATTGGTGGTACTAGGTAATGCACTTTATAAACATTTATTTTCTAAAAGAATCGAATCGAGGCAATCTAATCAAGGTGCGATTTGTGTAATAAACTATGACATCTACCAACTCCCCCAACTGTTGCACACGAACCATGTTATTGTAAGCACGATCATAGCTCTCAAGTACCGGTAGCATACAAAAAGTGTATGTTGTATTTTTCCACCTGTAGCTGCAAAGAAGAATTCGTCCAAAAGTCTGCATAAGAGGACCGATTCACTAGGTGTGGAGGTACTGTGGTTACATTTGATTTACATTTTTAGTCTGAAATATTATATGTCATCAGTCTTGCCAGCTGTGGGCATGCAAAAATTATAATTCAATCCAGGATACCCAGACAACATTACTCATAGGAGACAGAGGAATAGAGACAGAGAAGAGGAGTTAGAGGACATAGATTTGGGGAACAGAGAGTATCAGTTTTAAAAAGGCCAAGAAACAATGGTCGATGATGATAAACTAGCTTTCAATAGTCTCATATCAGCCATAAAATAACTCACCACTGGGAAAAAATAAATGATGAGCACCTTTAGGCAAACGATTGATTTGCCTAAGAAGAATGGGCCCACCCCACACAGTCCCTTATTTCCCAACAGTGATAGGGTATCCACTAGCAGTAGTATGGAGTACTTATATACCAACATGTAGAGCCATCCCCATATACACAAGACCTTCCGACCTACCATGCCTCAATTCTTAGATAGTCCAGCTGTAGTGCCTCTAGCACAAGCAGAACCAGAAGAACCCATGAGTGCCTATCTGAGAGAATATAGAGCTTTAGGAGAGGCCTTCCATTCAGCCATGACCTTGACTGACTTTTGCCACTTTAAAAGTAAGAACAAACCCAAAGCTTACAATAGGCCATTTACCTAGAACTATGAGTTACAATGCACCGTAGGGAAACTGACTATCCCTACCTTTGAAGGTACTCGAGGTGGCCCAGCCAGGAATTGGGTACAGAAGTTGGATACATACTTCCACCTCAACCCCATGATTGAGACAGGTGCCATGAAATTGGCTACTTTTCATTTAGATGGAGAAGCACATGAGTGGTGGTATCACGGGTTAGTGACACTGGGTCACAACACCATCACATTGTACCCATATTTTACACAGAGGCTCATTGAGCGGTTTGATCGAAAGGATCCTTAGGTCCACTTTAGAGAGCTGGCACAGCTCAAGCAGACATGTAGTGAAGATGCATTTATTTCATAGTTTCAGAGGATAGCAGTCATGGTGACAGATATATTAGAGAGCAGGTTGATTATGTTGTTCAGTGAGGCTCTCACTGAACCCTTACGAGGATGGGTAAAGTCTTATAGGCCCACCACCCTAGCAGATGCCATCAGACGGACTAGAGATTTACAGGATGCAGTACTGAAGGTTAGGCTTCCTCCCAAAACCAATTCCCCTATTGAAGATGAAGAGAGTAAACCTGTCCAGAAGGAATGGCCCAAGAAAGAGTGGATGGACAATAATACCTGACAGGACCTTAGAAGAAAAAGGTTATGTTTCACTTGCCAAGAGCCATGGGTACCAGGTCACAGATGTTCAGGGAAGAGAAAGGCTTACTACATAGAGGCCTATTCTGACAATGGGGAGGATGATGATTATCCGGATCAAGAGTAGAGAGAGACACCAGAGACAGTTAAGGAGTTGCCGCCCTCAGGACATACCATTTCTACCATGACAGGGGTTCCTATATTCCACACTCTCCGAATCAGAGCTACCGTATAGGGCCATAGAGTGGGAGTGTTGATAGATGGTGGGGCATCCCACAAATTTATTGATGCTGCATGGGTTAAAAGGAGAGACATTCAGACTGAGAGTTTTGATGGGTTTTCAGTAGCTGCAGCAAGTCACACCATGGAGTGTAGTCAGAGGATTCCTCAATTAATAGTAACACATGGGAATTTTACAGTGATGGAGACATTCTATGTGGTGGATGTACCTGACATGAAGGTGGTATTAGGAGTTCAATGGATGTATTCCCTAGGGAAGTATTCCACAAACTACTAGACCATGGAGATGGAGTTCACAGGAGCAGAGGGATAGAAGGTAGTATTGAGAGGGATGAATACCTACCCTCCCATGCCAGTGACATCACATAGGATGGAGGCAGTACTCCGATAGGGAGATATTGAGGGAGCAGTAGAGTGTTTTGTTACCTTTAGGAAACCACCAGATAAGGCCACACAACATCCAGCAGTATTCAGAGACCGTCCAGCAGGTCAACCTCCAAATAGGGGATTTGAGAGCTTCCCCCCCGCCTTGATGATGAGGGGCAATTTATTTTGATTCTAAAGCGCATCCTAGAGGTGCGAGAGTGGAAACTGAGGAACAAAATCATCAGAGACTACTTGGTTCAATGGAAAGATCTGCCTATAGAGGAGGCCACTTGGGAGACAGAACAGGTATTACAGCACCTAGCTTTACAGTTGCTTGAGGACAAGCAAATTCAAGTAGGGAGGACTGTAATGTCCTCTTTTGCCTAGGCATTGAGGACCAACCCGCTAACCTATGTGATTCCTATGGGTTCGAGCGGGTACTGACAGCTAGGGAATCAGCTGAAGACTGATGCCATCTACAGAAGATATAGGGCATCAATATTATATCACCATTAGGTCGAAGAGGGCCACCAGAGCCAAAGGCCACCTACATACATGACATTTTAGCATTATTTGATGATGCATGCACCTGATTAAGTCTCGATGTGCATGCATGCAAGTCAACTGCAAATTAGAAGTTAAACTGACCTAATTAGGTCAAAAGTTAGGGTTTTCACAGTTGAAAGTTATAAAAGATAGATAAAGTGAATGGAGAAGGACTTATGTGATAATTGATTTGTGGGGTCGAATTGGAGAGCTCGGCGAGCTAAGTTGGGGTTGAGTGCATGCTCAGCTAACTGGTGTATTTCGGCAGTGAAATCTATCTTCCCTAGTTCATCATCAGGTTGGATCATACAGGTTCAACACTAGTTCATCATCAGGTTACATTCAACAGTTATTCTGGGAGGTTGATTATTCATCCAGCTAGAGGGTTTCACCGTCACACTGTGTCACCGTGATTAGAGACAAAGCAAGCACATCATCTGGGCTCCAGCATCAGCTTATTTATTTGATCTATATACTAGTATGTACATGCATTGATTTCTCCTATTTTATAGCATCTCTGTATTTTTTTAGGGCACATATTTGCATGCAACTGCATGCATGCAAAGTTCGGGGTTTTCCTTCCTATTTGATTAAGGAGTAAATATTTTAGCCAGCTAAAGTATACCCATAAACCAGAAAATATCAGTTTGGGATATTACATTATATGCCCATGATGATGATAGATATGTGAGTTCAATAAACATGCAAATATGGGAATTGGTTCATGGATATCAACTCAAAACTATGTTGTGAATGTATAATATATGGGAGGCATGGTATAAATAGATGCATGTTTATTATTTTTAACATCAATATATATATATATATATATATATATATATATATATATAAGTATTAAATTTGTTTTACATATGCATGGACATGAGTTATTGTTGAAATTAACCTACATAATGATGAGTTACGTAATAGAGAAATTATGGTATTGATGAGGTGAGTTGGATGTTGTAGACATTGTGAAAATAATGTGTACTATAATATTTTCTTATGATTTCAAACATTGTTATGATCTGTGGGTAAGTGTGATTTTGACAGGATGCATCGCTTGCCCAAAATGATTATTCGATGACGTGACTATCAGAACAATAATTGCACAATATGGTTCTATATATGGTGTCTACCCTAGTTATATCATGAGGAGTGGAGGTATTTCCCACCATTTATCCTCCTAAACCTGGAGTCATGGGAGGGAAGTGCGAAGACACGCTCCCTAATTTGTGTGATGATGATTGTCGATTTCCTATTTGGGAGGCTTGGTCTTTATAGTCGACACTTCCACTTATGGTTTCTATCTAGGATTAGGTCAATATAGTTGATTCTCCAGCAAATTCTAGTAGAGAAAAGGATATGGTGTGGAAGATGGAAGTAGGTTAGGGAGGAAGGACGATTCAAAGTAATTTATAAGGTTGTTGTGAGTTAGTTTTTGAACAACTTGGCTACTTTTGTGTGCTAAAAGTCTTTCTTTACTCATCTGTGATGATACGAGCATGTTGTGTCATTTGTATTGAATTATTATAAAGTATTGTGATTGTTAGATGTAGATATTTCAATTTATTATCTTGCGTACTTGGATGAGAAAGAGAACCTATAGGAACTATGCATTAGATGAATGATTATTTATAATTAGTACAGAACATGTATGTATACACTAGCTACGTATATTTGCATTGAGCATATACACTAGTATTATTATTTGATTTAATAATTACTAAATGAATGGTTAATGATTGTAGGAAGTATATTGAATACCTATAAATATCTAGTATCATAAAAAACCAAACTTGACTTTCATTATTTGTTGGTATAATGAATTAAATAGGTATGGTGGGGAGTGATAAATTTTTGGGGGAAATGTAAAATTTCATTTATAAATCTAGCATGAGAAGAATGACTTTCCATTCTATTTTCATGTTATTATTATTCAATTCACTATTTTATTCTAGTCATGTTTTTCCCTAAAATTTAGAAGGTGTGGATGATGACCCATAAATGAGGGTGGTTAAGGATACTTGGGAAGACATGCGTGGAAAATTGATAAATAGAGAGATTGATAAATAGAGAGAGTGAATATGAGTCGAACAAAGTTATTTTTTGTGTTTGTGGAGAGGTGGGAGAATTCTTGGAAGAAATATTTTCATGGAACAAGTTCTTAAAGATATTGTGCATTATTGTTCTTAGAGTCAAGAGAATGGAGGGGCAAGAAACCAAAAGGTTTCTTGGATCTAGGAAGCTGGCTAGTATCCTATTTGGAAATGAGTTTTAATTCCATTATGGGTATCAAAGGAAGGGAAGGATTGTTGTTATGGGAAAACTACTACATTCTTGCACAAATTCGGCATTTAAACTGGTATTTTTTAATAAGTTAAAGCTTAAATTTATGTTATACTTTAATCATTTGTTATTTTAATGGTTATAAGAATGTTTCTAATATTAGCTAGTGTATTATGGTATTTAATTAAGGAACTAAGGTAGAGAGGCCTTACACATGGTATCAGAGCGTAGATTCTAACACCCGGGCCAACAGGTCCACCATCTATGTAAACTATGCCAAGAAAATCATTGACGTACCTAGTAGCAACTTGTTTTGAATGCATATACTATTTCATTTGATTTATTACTCCCTAGACTATCTATAAACTCTTGCAACAAGATATCATTTTATTTTAAATTATGAAATTATCCAAACATTTTCAAATAATATTCCGATTATAGGAAGTGTGCTACGCTTGCAAGGACAACTATTTTTTTAGCTTGGATTTATCATTCCAAGAGTCATTATATGAGAATTATATGTAGACTTTCCTAAATGCCATTAAATCCATTTTACATTTAGAGGCATAATGTAAAATCCAAAGAATGAATCAAGAAAAGGGTTGATTGCTACCAGCTAGATAAGAAAGGAGAGGGCGATTTTATTTTTGGCTTGTTCCTCTTCCATTCTCTTGCTCTTTTAACCCAAGCTTAATATTTGAAAACCACACAGAATATTTTCCAAGGTTTGCTCCATTATTCCTTTTCAAACCTTGTATTTTCTTTTGAATGCTTGCTTTCTTGTACAATAAAGATAAATATATTACAGTATGTTCCTTTGTAATCAAACCCACTAGAGGATCCTAGTCCCTTCATGTTGGATTATTCCTACCACAAAATGATCACAACAGGAGCGTGAATGGGAAATAGAATTATATCTCACCTAGAAAACTTTATTCTCTGTATCTTTCAGTTCATGCCAATTCTCAATCCAAAACAAAAATCAAGATGAAGAAAAGGAAAACGACAATGGAGAGGGGAAATTGTACTCGGATGATCTTGGTGATCTTGCCCTTCATTTACAATCGAATGAAAAAGGTTCAGAGAATAGAGTAGAGCACACACAACTATGGAATAAAGAGAAAGGTGTGTTGGAAGCTTCATGTCACATACCTATTGGAGAAGGTGTTTTGAGAACTGCACGCAACAAGTGGACCATGTGACGGGCATGCAAGGACCAACGTGCACAAAAGGAGGGAGTTAGTTCTATTTAGTTAGGCATTATTTGTTCACTCGTTATGGGATATGACCCATGGTCAAATGTATAAATATGTAAAGGGTCTTGGGGTAAAGGGTATTTATGTTGTATTTTTTATATTCATGCTTAAGGAGAACGTTGTAATGTCTTGGGGTATTCTAGGGTTGAGGTAGATATTTGATGCAGTGAGCATGTTTTGTAAGAAATTTTGCAAATGAGAGTAAATATGAATTAATGTCTTGAAAATTCAATGGCTATGTTTGTTTATTGTGCATATTTTGTGTTTTGACGTTAAATGTTTATGTTAATGCATTGAATGTGATGTTTAATTCTTTATATTTCTTTTATGTTTAAGTGCATATGTGATGATGAATGAGTAGAATGATTATGATATGATATTTGTTTTTGCACACATGGTTGAGTAAGTAGAATGGTTAAGAGATCTTCCTCGTGTCCCTCCAGCAGTACAGAAACTTGGTTCATGTAGTCCCCATAAATGCCTCAGGTGAGACTTCATCTACTTGAAGGTGATGCTAAAAGGGTTGATATTTAAGGGTTTTGTTATTAAATTAAGGATACAACCTAGGTCTTCCCATTTTGTGCCAACAAATGGTTCCATTGTCAGGATCAAGATTTGTGACTAAAGAGAAAGTGGAGGCCAACTAAGGTATAGATAAACCAATGGCTGGTAGCAAAGGAGTATGAATTTTCCATAGATTAGAATAAGAACCCCATATTTAGTATAGAGGAGTGGTTACAATGGTACATATTTACAAATCTACATGTAATTTTCTTCAGAGAATCCCCCATAATCTTGTTTGAGTGGCTACTGAGGTTAGTCGAGAAGAACCCAAATTTTTGCACTATTGCACCGAGAAACTGGACCCCTAAGTTGATTCAATAAGTGAATATTGTAAGGAACAATATCTCACACGTAGTATATTTTTGGTTGGATAATGTGCTGAGAGATTATGCGACATAATTTTCCATAGATTGCACCCAATCATACAGTACTGTTGAAAGAAATTTCTTTAAAGGTCCATGCTGGACATATTTGAAATCTCTATCTACATGGATCAAGATGTTGTTATGTGATAAGGAAACTCTGAGGTTGGAATCCAATCACTAGGGCTCTTCGCACACATAAGGGAACTAAGGGATGACTAGGGATGATTCAAGAGTATGGGAGGGATGCATAAGAGAATGAATAAGGAATAGATGGGATGAGAATGCCGAGAAATTAACAAAGTATGACAAAAGATGAGATCGAAGTGTTGCACAATGGAAAAATACTCGGGTACAGTAGGAAGAGGACTATGACTAACAGAGAAGGACATCACAACGAGTTTGAAGAAAGAGACACTAGTGCACCATTTCAGATCGAAGGATTACGGTGTATAAGAAGGGAGGAAGAGGATCCTCAACTTAGTACAATTGGAGAAGATCCATTGCAATCCAATAGTTGTGCTCAGCTTGTTCCATGTGTCAAACCTATGACCCTATGTGCGTCTCCAAGATCTAAGGTAAGAACGGAAATTTTGTCATGAACACTTGTAGTTAGTAATAGTAGTAAATGTAGTTAGAGTAGTGGAAGTAATGTGACAATCGAGACCCAGTTAGCAATACCAAGACAAAATATTGCACCTTATACAATGAAATACCCTACTTTAAAGATACATATATTCCACGAAGCATGAATAAAAGATCCAAAGTAGCATTTGTTTGTGTGTGAAGCAATATGGAATATGAAGTAGGTCCATGATGATGATACTGGAATCATATGATACTAGAATCATATAACTGGAAACAACGTTAAGAGACTGTGCATTACTATGGTTCATCAAATATTAGTCCACTACTCATGTGGGACAAACCAAAACATTGGACAACATTAGAGAAGCCCTGTTGTAGGAATTAAAAAAAACAAAGTCAAAGTCGGAGTGCATTACATAACTAAAAGAGATCAAGCAATTGAAAAATGAGTCAGTATGGGACTTTGATTATGGGTTTAAAGTATTGATGGACTAAATGACCTTCCAAATTTATGATGAACAACATAAAAATGGTTCATTGTAGGACTATTACCACATATATCATGTCCTAGTATGTAACAAAAGATTATGTTGAAGTCAAACACCCTAGAAATTGCTATGAAATTGGAAGTGTCCCCTATAGGACATGGAAAATTTTAGGGGTTAATCTTAGCCCATGGACGAAATTTAAAGCTTTTATTTTTTTAATGGGCCAATTTTTACTAAGCCCTAACCCACATTTTATTCTTTTATTTTTTAAAAATGGGAGGTTAGCCCCATAAAATATATAAAGGCCACCCCAAATAAGACCATTTATCCCCTTCCAAATTCAATTTGGACCTTTGATCGCCTAATAAAATCGGAACCTACCTCTCATTCGCCTAGATTTGTGAAAATGACAGTTGTTGGGAGTCATATCTCCCACCATCGATCATGGAAATCAAGGTCCCTGGTAATTTCGTCCAAATTTTATGGTTGAATCCCATTTTTAAATTTTATTTGACTCATATATATATATTGATTTTCGATTTGGGTTTCAATTATATCTCAAACGATGATTTCGGTTTCTTTTTCCAGATTTGCATTTCGATATTTTGCAGCAAGAAATCAAAATACGGTTTTTTTCCCATATTTGCATTATGGGATTTTGTAGTAAGATATCGAAGATTTTGGGTTTTTTTCTGAGTCTTTTGTTCTTTTGGAGCAAGCAATCAAAGAGTTGGTGTTTTTTCTTGATCTCAAAACTTTCAAGAAAACATTCAGGTCAATATACATATTTTTGTCCTTCTTCCCTTTCTAATAGCATTTACAGTATTGATTTCAGAGCTCCCTATCCTTTCAATCCTTCTTCAACTTTTCAACTCATAATCTAGTCTCTGAGGTGTTGTGTTTCCTTCCAGTACTTGTATGCATGGGAAACCCAGCACTACTTCCCCACATTAGTGGATGGTAGAGGTGGTAAACCGCTGACCATCCTCGTAGAAGGCCTAACCCCAAAGGACTCAAGGCTCAAACCCGTGACCTCTCCCCGAACCGAGAGAGTGTGTGCATGTCTTACCAATTGAGCTAACCCTTGGGGCTACCTTCGATTACTTGTTATTAATTTAATGATTCAAATTATGTATTGTGTACAGAGAGTGATTTGTCTTATTGACATTAGAGGAAATTTGGGGTCTAAAATGGGCCTTATAAGAAAACGTGCCAAAATAAGTTTTTGTGAGTTGGAATTCAAGAACCAATAGAATTTCAATAAAATAAGTCAACCATAATGGTTGAATTGACATATTTGTCATTAAAAAAAACTACTTTTTTTGTTTGTATTTTCGACATATCTCATTGTGTTTTTACTCAAATTTTGATTGGGAGAGCTCGTTGGATGCGGAATTTGATTCTGCGTCCAACAAGTACCNATTATTTTATTATTTTAACTATTATTTTATTATTTTAACTATTATTTTATTATTTTCCTTAGGAGGCCCATTTTAGACCCCAAAATTCCTCTAATGATCCTTCCTCTGCTCAATAGTTATGGGATTACCCTAGGATTGTCTATTTTGCATGTGTAGAGATTGAATCTATCCAGAGAAACATGAAGGACCCATTCCTTTTAAATTTGTAGTTGATATGTGTGATGTATTTTATGTATGTTTCCTGTGTTTTTTCATACCCCGGGAATCCCTCACAACATCCACAAACTGATTCAGAAGATACTTTTAGTGGTTTCTTTCCTCTTGGTAAGGATGGCAAGTTGACAATGATATATCATAATGAAACCCATTTACTGATGGCTATATCTATTTATGCACAATAATCAACAATAATTACTTGAATCCAATGATTACTACATTAATCTTTTGTGAATGGTATTGACTCGTGGACAATATTATGCTCATGCAGAAACATGCAAAATGATTTTTTGTCCTTCGATTTTCAAGGATATTTCCTCTTCATTCTCTCCTCCTTTGTTTCTTTTCTTGTTCTTCTCAATCTGTAATTCTCCTTTTGTTGTATTTTCCATCAAGAAAGCATTTTTCTTTAATAAAGTTGTCTTGGAATTCCAACCATCAAGGTGATTAGTTTCACCTTCTAGAGGCCTTTTTGGAATTTTATCTTTAAGTTGATTATGGATTGAAAACTTTGTCTAAATTTAATTTACAAAGTTTAGATGATGGGTTTAATTTGAATCCATTTCAAATCACACATTACAATTTACAAGATTTTGTTTCCCAAAATCTTCAACTTGGACATGTGGCATTCGTGATTCATGCTCTTTTATAGCACACTTAATAAATGACTTCTAGATACTTTTACATGGGGGAAGAAAACAACGCAAAGGGATGCAATCATTCCTAAGTGTTCTTACTCTCCTTTTGTAGTTCTTTAAAAAATTTACACCACCTTTGGAACTATCTTTATAACCATGGAAAAGTAGTGGTAAACTCTTCCCCTCTTCGGTCTTAGGTATATTCCTTTGATATTGTTATTGCTCCATATTTGCTTCCTCTCAATGTCAAATATTTGTGGACTTGTTTCTCTAGGTGATGACATACTTCAAGTCTTCTTGCATTTAAAAAAAAATCTCAATTTCTTCTTGTCAGCATGTTTTCTTGGTCCCCCAAGTGTTGGTGCAGTTAATAGTGGAAAAAACATCCCTTTAGATACCCTCTTTCAAGATTCTACAAGGAGGTTGAAGTAATGGTTTATTTCCCACTCCCTTTTGTCCTCATTGTGCTACAATTGCTTCTAGAAACTAGGTCACATATTCAACCTCTTTTATACCATATGATCCATAAATGGTAGGCCTATGGCCTATTTGTTTTGTTATACCAAAATCCTGTCACCATCCTGTGATAAGACATTTGACATACCTATTTTCCCTGAATCCTAGCTTCTGGATTCAGTACTAAATGGTTTTCTATCAATTTGTCATAAAAATTCCCAGCACCGCGCATGCCCCTTTATCCAGGAGCGGTACCCCTGCTTGCACTGCCTTTCATAGGTTGTCCACAAGCGGTGCCACCACCCATTGCCCTTTGTCCATAGGCAGTTATTACCAGAACCGCTCTGTCATAGAAGGAGAAGCGCGGTACCCTGGGTAAAAAGGGAAAAAGAGAAGTTTCTCGAGGCTTCTAGATGATAAGCCTCATGTACTGGCTTATCCCTATTGTTGTGGGTTAGTTGAGTTCAAGATCCTTCATCCTAGGATCTTAGAGGCCACCTCACCCATTAATTTCTCAACCATCTCTATCCATTAAAGCCCTATAAATATGAGCTCATAGCCATGGTTGAGGAGAGAACATTGAAGGTATTGTTATGTTGTTGGATTGATTATTGGCCCAAGATCATTTGGAGAGAGCATAGAGAGCTAGAGTCGGAGCTTCTGGGGATGAAGAGATGGTTTCATGGAGATGCATGTCAACACTAAGGATTGGTTGTAAACTTCTTCATATTTCTAATGAAAGTTGATTTTTTGTCCCATATATATTGTTGATGTTTGATTTTAGATATATATTGCTAGATTCCTTAGTCACTAGCATAGATTAGTAGATCATATTCTGGTTGCTTTGATCTGTTTCATGTTGAGCTTGATTGCAGGTACACAGGTGGACTATCAAAGCCTTGTATTCCAGATATCTACAGCATCTAGGGAGAGTTATCAGCCTCTGTGATCTATTTGTTCTGGATCTGAACCATTTAGAACAACGGAACACCTTGCTGTCCGCAGGAGGTGAAATATTCTGGCTAACAAATATGGTGACTCTACTGGGGAAAATAGTGTATCAGTTGTTCTGATCTTCCTCAGTCTGCAACTCTTGTCCGAATCCAGGCTCCATTTTGTTCAACTCTTTTTAGTCAGATCTACTTTCTGACTTGCTTCATTTGGGTTTGAAATTTCCAGATCTGTTCAGATCTGAGTCATTTCAGTCTTTTTATGCTCTATTTTCATACTCAATTCAACAGTATTTG
This sequence comes from Pseudotsuga menziesii, assembly GCA_001517045.1. Lineage (NCBI taxonomy): Eukaryota > Viridiplantae > Streptophyta > Pinopsida > Pinales > Pinaceae > Pseudotsuga > Pseudotsuga menziesii. The sequence continues at coordinate 803,161 of LPNX010257382.1, read as the reverse complement.
CCCTGATCTAGTCTTTTACTGACTTGATCTATCGTTCTCCTTGTGTTTTGGATTTTTACAGGGAACCGCACATGTTCTGTTTGGAAGGCGCGGTGCCACCGCCTGAGTCTAGTTAGCCATAAGCGGTGCCACCAGCTGAATCCAATGAGCAAGGAGCAGTTCTACCTCAAAACCGCCTATCAGCAGCTTCATCTGCGCGGTGCCAGGTAGGCCCTGTTCCAGACTTTGTATTTTGATTTTTGTGTGTTTTTAGCTTACTTTTTGATGAAAATGAAGTGTGTTTTTGAAAAAAAATTGCTCCCTCATGGCCGGGAGGGGCCATGAATTGTGTATTCTGCAGTCACTTTGAGTGTTATATTATTTCTGCATTCAAAGAGAGTTTTTGTTTCTTGTGTTGGATTTTGCATTATTTTCTTTGCTTGAAACCTCTTGACCTTTTCTCTAGATATTATTCATTGGAATTGGAAATATACATTTCATTTTCATGTGTAGGATTTGGTTTGTTTTGGACTTGGAATGCATGAGTGATCCATGTTGTTTTGAGTCTTTCTTTGCTTAGGTAATTCTTGTTTCCTTTTGCATGCTGATTTTTTCAGTGCTTGGTAGGAAAGATTGGTTCTTAGTTTCCTTGTCTGTTTCAAAGAGAATTTTTAGTTTTCTCTCTCCTTTGCTTTATTCGCAAGCTTGTTAATCGATTTTCTTCTTGTTTTGTGCATGATTGTTTGAAATTCTAGATCTTACTTTCATTGAGAAGAAATATTTGTTTTCAGCTTTGTGTGCATTAGAGTTAGATTTGTTTGGAAACATTAGTGAAATCATCTTTCCATTGAGTTTTTATGCATCTTTTTCAAAAATGAAAAGATAGGAAACATTTTGATTTATGTTATATGTTCTCTAGATCTCTTTTTTATTCGCTTTGAAGATTGTTTGGGGTGCATTGATATTTCACTTTTCGTTTGAAAAGGTAGAATTGCATTTGCATTTGGGTGTGCATTTTTGGAAAGAAAATTAAATCTCTCTCCCTCTCTTAGGTAGAATTTCATTGAAGAGGAAAACTTACATCATTGTATAGATCAGTGTGCATCTTCTTTAATTTCAAGTTTTCACTCCATGGTTCCACCTAAACGCACAAGATAAAATTAACGGTAGTAGTAGGTTAAAACTTTTAGCAATTTGAGTGATAAGTTAGAGACGTGTTCGGGAGTCGTTAAGCGTAGGAACTGTTATTATTTGTCCGCATTACATTCCGAGACTCACGCGGTTCTTCCACGTACTGTCGGTATATCGAACGTCCTTTCACGTACCCTTGAGGTATATAGAAAGGTACTTCACGTACTCGATTGTATATCGGAAGGCCCCTTGTGTACGGTTATGCATTAGACAACACTACTACCGATTTGAGCTCCCTTGTACCTTGCGTATATCAGGAGACCCTTTTAGGAATCCTCAAACCATCTGAGTTATCCTTTTGGCCTGTCCTGTGAGGTTCCTGACTCATATCCACTCCTTTCACATGTTTTCTTGTTGCTTTTAGTTTGAGTAGTACTTGCTTATGCATGGTAGTTAGGGGGTTATTAGAGAGTGTAGAGATGGCATCCTCATCTAGGACTACCACTCAAGAGGTCCCTTTCCAAGGTGTATCTTTTGTATTCCCTCCAAGTGAAGGCATTGGTCCTCCCTTTATTGCCACTCTAAATCTTCTTGGATTAACTATAGTATTACCGGTCTGGCTGTTTAATCCGGTAATTCATGTTACACCTAATGTCTCAAATGTCACCTCTCCTCTGGGAGAGGATCGACCTGAACCTAATCCTACTCCTTCTTCGCTAGTTGTGGCTTCAGCTCTTTCTTCTTCTTCGCTTGACCAAAGCTCTACGGTTAGTAGTCATGTGGATAAGAAGAAGAAGAAGGGAAGAGTAAGAAGAAGAAGGATAAGAAAGAGAAAAAGCAACAACCATATGCCCTTGATGGTGCTCATTCTAAGAGAACGCCTGGAAAACCCAAGTTCCCTTGTAAGCTTTACAAGGGGGGCCACCTTCTTAAGGAGTGTTCCGGTCTCTCCCATGTACAAGAAGAGTGGTATAAAAGATCCAAACCGTCTGTGTCATCAACCTATGATCATCATGTTGACGATACTCCCTCAACCAGTGACCCATTGGTAAAAGGTCATCAGGGTAAAGTCTTGTATCCTTGTTTGATATGCAAGGCTATGCATCGTACTTTTCTTTGTCTAAGCATGGATGAGGCTTCGCGTTGGTTGGAAAGTATTACTGATCATCAACAGGTGATTCCAAAAAGTGATAGTAAGTTATCCCTTGATCCCCCACTGGTTGACCAAGTGATCAATTCGGATTCATCTGTGGTTGAGCCCACTCTTCCTTTGGAGAGTGAAGTTAAAGTGGTCAAGTCGGAGTCATTTCCATCCGATCCTGCTCTTTCACTAGAGAGTGTTAAGATTGAAGTAGTCTCTTTGACCAAATCTTCGACTTGTTCTTCTCTTCCAGTAGAGAATGAACCAAAACCTGCCGAAGTTTTCATGCTTCGTTCTGATTGTTCTCGACAAGAGGAAATTTTGTCTATTTCGACAGAACCCTTTCCAAGTAGTGAGGTTATTTCCTTTGACTGGAGTAACCTAACAGAGTCTCGTCTTCATTCGAGTGTTCCTTTCCAGATAGTTGTGAATGTTACTGCTAGGCAGATACTTCACACTATTGTTGATGAAGGGGATTTTGTTAGTATTCTATCCTCAACTTCTTGGAAAGATTTCGGTTCTCCTTAGCTTATGCCAACCACCGATCAGATTCTGGCTTTTAATCGCAAGCCTACTGCACCTTTAGGGACCCTTCCTTGTTTACCTATTACATTAGGAGGGAAAACTATCTGTATTGATGTTATGGTGGTCCAAGGTCCTTTAGATTTCAATCTGCTCTTTGGATGTGATTATGTGTACGCCATGAAAGACATAGTGTCCACACTCTTTAGAGTTATGCATTTTCCCCATGATGGGAAGATTGTGACCATTTATCAGCTTTCCTTTGCTACACCTGACCATCGCATTATTCCTAGTAATCAGACTGCCCTGAATGTGTCGCATGTTCTTGTGGTTCCTTCCCCTTCTTCTAGTTAGCTTCTTCCCATCATAGGTAAAATGGGGGGCATGGCTCTAGTCTATGGACATCATAATGGAGCTAAGTTGCTAGCTTTTATGAAATGGGGGCAACCTACCAACCTTTGGATATCATGTTGGGTAGGAGCAAGTTTTAGAGCATAGTTTACGCTTTTAGTTTCAAGCTCGTTAAAAAATAAAACCATTCCTTAAGCATAGTTTACGCTTTTGGTTTCAAGCTTGCATAAAAATGAAACCATGTTGAGAGCATAGTTTACTTTTGGTTTCAAGCTCGTTAAAAAATAAAACCACTCCTTAAGCATAGTTTACGCTTTTGGTTTCAAGCTTGCATAAAAATGAAATCATGTTTTGAGCAAAGTTCCCATTCTATGTCAAGCTCGTTAAAAACTGAAATAGCACCTGACCATCATGTCAGTTTTTGCTGAGCAAAGTTCCCATTCTATGTCAAGCTCATTAAAAAATGAAATGGATCTCCTCAAGCATAGTTTACCTTTTGGTTTCAAGCTTGCATAAAAATGAAATCATTCCTGAGCATAGTTCATTTTCTATTTCAAGCTCGTTAAAAAATGTAGGTCTCCTCAAGCATAGTTTACCTTTTGGTTTCAAGCTTGCATAAAAATGAAACCATGTTCCAAGCATAGTTACCTTCTGTTTCAAGCTTGCATAAAAATGAAACAGATCCCCTTCCCTTGATTCGAGTCTTCACTTTAGTGTTAGAACTTGAACCTTCGCCTGCCCAATTCTTGTTCTTCCTACCCCCCTGGTGAACATTTTCACATTAGTAACCAGGTTTTTAGGTCGGGTATGGAAGAAGAATTGTCAGATGAAACGAAGCTTGGGGGGCATGTCGAGCCCCTAGCAACCATGTTAGGGGTAGGCTTCGCTATAAATCATGCTGGGGGAAGGATTCCAACCTCTGTATATCATGTTAATGGGAATTTTCAAGCATAGTTTACCCATTGGTTTCAATCTTTCGTAAAAATGAAACCAATCCCTGAGCATTCTTTCAACTGATCTTCGAGCTCGTTAAAAATAGTAAGATGGTGTTGAGCTTACTTTTCATTTTTCGTGCTCTGGTTAAAACATGAAAAGTGGTTTGAGCTTAGTTTATTACTTTTTTGTGCTATGGATTCAAACATGAAAAATTCTAATGGAGTTCTCTTTAAACCCTTTTCAGGCTCCCTAAATACGAAAAGATTGTCGAGCGATCTTGTCTTCTTCATGCTCGTTAAGGTATTTGAAGAGTCGTCCGTCCAACGGTAGGTTATCTATTTCTCGGTTCGGATGGGACTATTTACGAGAAAGGAACACTCTAGCCAATCATGACTGGAAGAGTTCCCTAAGTTATGATTTTATACTTTTCCGAGCCTTAGAGACTAAATCATACGAAAAAGGAACCCCATGGATTTTTCTTCCGTATTCGTTCAGACTCTCTAAACATGAACAATACGGAGTTTTCTTTCAGTGGACTCGTTAAATTAAACATTGAGAGACCCGTTTTGGGAACGAACCCCTCCTCTCTTAGGGTCATAAAACATATGAGAATGGACTTGTCTTCTGACAAGCTACATCGAGTGTTTGTTACCCTATTTGAACTCGTAAAACCGAAAAGAGGCACTCATCAATCATCATGGGGGAAATGGGAAGGGAATCATTTTGCAAATAATGGCAGTTGTTTGTCATTACCTTTGAACATGGCACTTGTCTACATAATCATCTCAGTGAATTAGGTATTCAATTGATCTCTGTGACGATCCACTTTCATGAGTCATGTCAATCCTTTGAGTCTTTCAAAAGAATGCATTGTCCACTGTCGCATTGTGTATCTGTCCTGTCTAGTCATGCTGCCAAGTCATTTTGTCGTGTCACCCGATGTTCAAAGGGGATTTGAAGAATTTTTACCTCTGTAGTATACACAGCCTTTGTGTCAGTATCTTTGATTCAGTCATATGGTTACTACATTTACATCATTCCAGAACTATGTTCCGAGTTTCGTGTCGTCGATGTGGGACCCATCATGGCCCTCCTTCGACGAGACTATCCCCGTCGACATCAGCTCATCATCTGAGAAATAGTCTTAGAAACAATATTTAGTACCTTGAGATTTGTATGCCTTAATGGAAAATTCTCTCGCTCTCGACATGGGTTCACATCATTGACCTTTGATCGATAGAATCAACTGGGTGTTCGACATCAGGACATCTATTCGCACTCAATAGATTGTACTAGGGTACCTTGGGAATCATTGACATTAATGGTGATCTCCCTCGCACTTGTTAACGGTTCACATCATTGGCCTGTAATCAAGTGGTTTCTACCATGTTCGACTTCAGATCATTGTAATCACATGGATAGAATCGTACTTTGTGGAAGACGAGACGAAGACCCTGGGAATTGGTTTAAAAGTGCTCATTTCCTTTTCCCTAGGTTGCGATGGAGTTTTGTATATCTAGCATGGATCGACATTTGTATGGTCGTGGCTATGCTCAAATTTGCGTCTGTATGACATAGATCTACGTTGTATGTCTGGTAGCTATGTCCAAGTTTGTGTCCTCTATCACATGGATCTACACTGTATTCTAGTAGCCATGATTGTTTATTCCACTCATGGATCTGCCTTGTATTGGTCTACAACTATGAGTTTGGTTACTTGTGTCTATGAGTCAACATACTGATGTACCACAGATGCCTACTTGACCGCATACTCCGATCGAGCCAACATTTTCATCTCCTGGCGATGACTTGTTCTCAAAGCTCTCATTTATCGTCTCACTCTAAGACTCATGCTTTGGGGGGAATCCTGTTATACCAAAATCCTGTCACCATCATGTGATAAGACATTTGACACACCTACTTGCCCTGAATCCCAGCTTCTGGAGTGAACAATAAATGGTTTTTTATCAATCTGTCATACAAATTCCCAACACCACGCATGCCCCTTTATCCAGGAGCAGTATCCCTGCTTGCACCACCTTACATAGGTTTTCCACAAGCAGTGCCACCGCCCATTTCCCTTGGTCCATAAGCGGTTATTACCAAAACCACTCTGTCATAGAAGGAGAAGTGCGGTACCCTGGGTAAAAAGGGAAAAAGAGAAGTTTCTTGAGGCTTCTAGATGATAAGCCTCGTGCACTACCTTATCCCTACTGTTGTGGGTTGGTTGAGCTCAAGATCCCTCATCCTAGGATCTTAGAGGCCACCTTACCCACTAATTTCTCAATCATCTCTATCCATTAAAGCCCTATAAATATGAGTTCATAGCCATGGTTGAGGAGAGAACATTGAAGGTATTTTTATGTTGTTGGATTGATTCTTGGCCCAAGATCATTTGGAGAGAGCATAGAGAGCTAGAGTCGGAGCTTCTGGGGATAAAGAGCTGGTTTCATGGAGATGCATGTCAACACTAAGGCTTGGTTGTAAACTTCTTCATATTTCTAATGCAAGTTGATTTTCTGTCCCATATATATTGTTGATGTTTGATTTTAGATATATATTGCTAGATTCCTTAGTCACTAGCATAGATTAATAGATCATATTCTGGTTGTTTTGATCTGTTTCGTGTTGAGATTGATTGCAGGTACATAAGTGGACTATCAAAGCCTTGTATTCCAGATATCTACAATGTCTAGGGAGAGTTATCAGCCTCTGTGATCTATTTGTTCTGGATCTGAACCATTCAGACCAGCGGAACACCTTGCTGTCTGCAGGAGGTGAAATATTCCGACTAACATGTTTCACCAACATGAATCTTTTTGGAAAAATAAGTAATTTTCTTTGTTCTTGATTTTATTTTGAACACAAACTTCTCTATTTCTAACCCCCAATGTGCATACTACAATAACTACATTTTCAAGAGGTGTTTCCATTCTTGATTTTCCAAGACCAATGTGCACTTTTTTTTTCATTTAAATTTTTAGTTAATCTGTGTGTTATCTTTTATGTATGTTCCTTGCAAATTTTCATACCTTGGGAGTCCCTCACAACATCCACAAACAGATTCATAAGTATACTTATAGTGGATACTTTTAGTGGTTTGGTAAGGATGGAAAGTTGACAATGCAACCAATTTGAGAGACAAAGTTTTGCTTTGCTCATTCAGTTACATATGTTGCTTGTAGGTGCTTCTGAAACACTTTAACTTTGCATCATTTTACATCTCTATATAGAATCTTATAGAAGGATGTGTGTATACATAATTACTGCAGCACACAAGCAATTGTATTACCCTAATATTCCAACCAAGTTGACAATGCAACCAATTTGAGAGCTATAGGTTTTCTTTCCTCATTCATTTACATATTTTTCCTAGTAGGTGCCTATGCAACACTTTACCTTTGCTTCATTCTGCAACTCCGTATAGAATCTTTTGTAAATTTATGCATTCCTTCAATTGGTCACTCCAATAAATTTTCTCCAATGAACTGATGGATTTACCTTCTTCCTTTGTGTGAGGGGATTTGACTCACCATCACAATTTCTATAGGTGATTACCCACTCTGGGAATGGAGTGTATGTGGTAGCACTGAACTATGGGTTCCTTTTAAACTGTTCTTTTAAAATTATTTCCATGTCTTCACATGTGGCCTACATGCATATAGTTTTACCAAAATAGCAAGGTTGAATTGGAATATAAATAAATATTCCATTTTTATCAAATCACATGGAAATTAGTGTGATAGCCACCATCAACAGTTCTAGCACTACTTTTAGTGAGTCAAGCATAGGAGGATGTTGTACAGGTCGCTAAATTCAATTAGACAGTCCACTACTGATGAGAATTATCCATGAGCATTGGGATTCAAAGACTCACTAGGCCAACGATTCATATCTGGTTGTTGAAAATGGATAAAGATACCATTGTATATAGTATTTCAATAACTCGAACCAATGAATAGACCTAGAGGTAACTTGTGCTTAATGTTGATGGATTTGTTGTTGATCTTGCCCTGCTATGGCTGCCACCTTATCATCTAAGCCTCTGATGCTTGTTCATCTTGGCTTAGGGTTTGTTCCTACCTTTGATGAACAAGTTGTATTCTTCATTATCCTGGTGATTGGACTTATTTGTGACCTCTCTATTACTGCTAGAGGTTTTCATTTCTAGACCATTGCATGTGTGGTGTCCCTAGGCTGATCCATGACCATTGTTGTTGGTTATGTTGGTCGAGTTCATCTCTATGGGATTGTCTTTGGCTGTTAACCTAGGCATCATTATTCTGGGGATGATTTTGACTAAGCCGTGTTTGTCAACAATATTCCCAGACTGAGTTGTGACTGTCAGTTATCTCTCTTGTCGATTTATGACTGTGTATTGATCTAGGATGTGATTGTTTAAAAACCTTCCTGGGTAGTCCATGATTGTTTGAACTTACTTTAACTAATCTGTGGGTTGTTGATGCCTTCTCTAGCAGATCGTGACTTTTGTTGACTGTTTGGAGACCTACTAGGCAGGTCGTGACTGTTTGGTGACTTCTTAGGTTGGCTATTGATCATTGTTGGTTTCCCATACTTTAGGTTATTCATACCTGATCTATGACTCTTGTATGTTTACTAAACTAAGTTGGGAATTGTGTTAATATTCTTAAACTGGTTGTGATCCTTCTAGTGTCTATCTGTGTTTGGGGCTCAATACTATTGTTGGGGTTTCCACACTTGGTGACTGAGTCATATTGACTTCTACAGTGTGTACCTAACCTTATTCCTAACCCTTTATCTCTCAAGGTATGTCATATGTTCCTCTGGTGACTTGTCTTTTCAGTGACAAGATATGAACCTAAAAGTATATGAGTATAAGGGTTATCCAAAGCAATTCTAGATCAACATTGTTACTGATCTTTGTCAATGGTTTTCCTAGTACTGCTATTACTGCTTTATTTCATGTACATTGCTATTATCCTTTGATTACTATTCATTAGTTTAACTTCATTATATTATTGATACTGTTTATGTTTTGTACATGGCAATTAGTGAATCATCTCAATGACCAACTTTAACACAGTGACCATTGGAGTGTTAAAGTTGAAAGAGATGAAAATTATGTTTTAAATTTATTACAGTAGTACTATTTTGAATCTAGCTTTGCTTTAGTTCTGTTTCATGCATGAAAATATAAAAGTTTTGATTTTCTATATCAACATCTTAAGGAAAGCAACTAAAAAAATCAAATATGTAATTCCAAGTCCTTGACTGAATGCTTGATGCCACTTATTATCCTCCTTGGAAAAATATCTACTTGAAATAGGCTTCTTTGATAAAGTTATCACAATGATATAAGCACCCCAATCCTTATTACAAGCTTCAATTTAAGGGAAATGTTTCTCTAGGAAGACAGATCAGGCCCTAATTTGTTGCCTCCTTCAAATGATGATGATACATATTCTCTAGGGATGCAGCTAAGCTGGAGAAGCTACGAGCTCTAGCAGGCTGGGTGTATTCCAATCTAAGTTAATCTTCCAAAAAGTATCTCAAAGTTGAACATTGATTGCTAGAAGTACCCTAAATACCAACTACAAATGGACAAATTGTAATATTGAGATGCCCCCTAACTAATTCCACCAAGAATATGCGCATACCCTAGTCAATGGGAAATGATCCTCTCCAAATGATGGAAAAATCCTCCAATAGCAAAGGGAATACCTTCAATGCTAGACATCGCATTGACTACAAAAAGGGCCTCTAATCCAAGTCTCAAGAGCTCTCAAATATTTTTTTCACATGTATTATTTCCCACAGGTTGGTGCATCTATTAGGGCATAATAAAAGTTTATGAAAGAGATAAACATTGGGGTTAACAAGACCTCAAGCAGGGGATGTTCCTCATCATAGTGCAACAAACCTCCATAATTATGCAAGAAACAATTCAAAACTGTGGAATACCATCATGCAAACATGATGGAAATGATTTATTATGGATGAGTATTGACCCAAATTTGAAAATAGGTTGGTATACTACTACTATGAGGGTACAAAAAAAAACAAAAAATGTGTCTTTTCTATTTTTTTCACATAGATCCATCCATATTTGTTGTTTCCTTTAAATTCATTGGTTTTCAAGTGATTTGTTAAACCATGATTTGGAGGAATGAATGGGAAAGATGGTGTTCCCATATTCCTTGGAGCAACTCTTTGATACATTGAATTATTATATGTGCCACAAAGGGCTTACTGAGAATTGCCATCATAGTTCAGCTTTATTTGTTAATGTACGATGTTGGTTATATGACCATAGCTGCTCAAATATGGATGCAAATCTCTTCTAAGCAGAGGAATCAAAGTGTCAATATGAAAAGACCTCCCTAGAATACCTTGGCCATATTATCTTTGTAAAGGGCATTCATATTGAATTTGCAAAGATTCAAGTCATTAAAAATGTCCATTTCCTATGAGCCTTTGTAAGTTGGGTTTATTTTTGGGTTTAGTATGTTTCTACCACAAATTTGTATGAATATTTTCCATTATTGTAACAATTAATGGACCACTTATAGCACATATATCCATGATATCCTCACTATAGTGGCACATTGTCCATGAGATCCACTTTTTAAGGAATTTGTTTGAAGTTCCATATCTTTTGAGAAGATATCTTATCAATGAATTGGCTTGTTTTTTTTTATCTTTAGATAACTTCACTCTTAAGATTGATTTATAAATTTTAAATAACAAATATCGATGGACTAGGTGAAGATATCCTGAGAAAAGGGCTTCTATGAACCCATATGTTCACAAAATAGATACCAATCATGTTCTAAGGAGTTGTTTCTTCTCATGTAGAGAAGAGAATCAGACAATTCCTACGAGCTTGCTCTTAATAGTGGAGAAACTGGATCTTGTGCAACAACATTTGTGGGATTACAAGGCTAGGAATGTTTAACACTACACTTGATTTGCTAGAGCTTTGTGAAAAGGACTTGTAAAGTATATGGGTGACAACATTTCAATTTCTTGCAATCAAGTTCTATTCTTAATCCTCGGCCTTTGGAATGCATGATTGGTTTCTTTTTGTTATGAAAACTACACCAAATTCTTCTAAAGTCAAATTGGAAGACCTAAGTTTTGTAAACAATTGTTGGAACACCTTTCTAGATTAGTTAAGGGTGCTTCTTAGTAAATTAATGGTAGAATTCGACTAACATGTGGTGTTTGTGCAAAGAGAAGTGGGTTCTCTTACAACCCAAGGTGTATGAGATATGTGTGTAATATAGGTGGCTAAACTAAAATGGGAAAATATTTGACAACCTACCTCCAAAATAAAAAAAGGGGAAATTGGCCTAACAAATGAATAAATAAATAAACTAGCATAGATCCATCTTAACAACGAAATGAGAGGTTTATACTAAATTTTTTCAATCCTCTCATTGCTTTATAGCTCTGAGGTTAAGATTGAGGTAGGATGGTGTTAGGTCACGATTTTGTCTTCCTTAGTTTTATGCTTTTATTTATGTTTTTGAACTAGAGCGAAATTAATACACTAGAGCGCTACAAGAAAGTCGCGAATGCCAAAATCATTATTTTTTAGTCCAATTTTTTTGGGTGTCTTGTCCCTGAGGTGTTAATCATATCATTTGTTACCTTTGATACATGTCTTGCAAGGTTTATCATTGAAATAGGTGGATGGTAATCGTATGAGGGAGATCGTGGCAATTGCATGCAGTTCATGGTGAATGATGACAGCAAGTTGAATGAGGCAGAGTTTTCAGGAATATGTTCTTAACCTGAAGGATACGACAGTATTGAAAGTTGTTGTGAGAACATACTACTAAGAAATCAAAGTTTTTACAACTGAATGAAGAATTAGGGCTTTCCAACAGCGGCAGTTTGAAGTGATATGGACAGTTAGAGAAAGCTGGAACATGAAATTCGACACCTAACCCTTGAAGAGATCACATTCCAGTGCTTGTATTGAGTTTCTGACCAGGTACCCCGCGTGGCATTTGATAGGGTTTTTTTAATTTGGGGTTTTATGATAAAATCCAAAATGTCAAAATTCGAAGGAAGGATATGAATTTGCTCACTCAATAGACTATGAATGATGAAATATTAACAAATATATCCAAGTATTCATCGTTTAAATTAGTAAACTTTAGAGCAGAACTATCGGAGGGCCATGAATTTTGTTATTAGGTCAAATTGTTGCAATTTGGTACAGAAGATTTCTTGAACTGTGTGATAGGGCAGACTGTGAGGATTTGAAGATAAATAGACTGTGGGATAATTGACAGATGCTGTAAACCATAGCGAAAATGAAGAAAAGTGGAAAAACAAATAGAGCTGAGCCCATTGATCTAAGTTGGATAGATAAATTTCCAAAATGTGCAGAGCTATTTGCAAATGTAGGATGGTTGACATTTTTCAAGAAGATTGATGGATACCATGCAGAGGTCTCCCATAATTTTGCTCAGTTCTATGACAAAGACACTGTGTCTTTTGATACTTTGCAATTCAAATTGACCAAGGAGTTAGTAGCTGAGGCAACATGCATCAAGAATGAGGGAGAATTATGGTTTAAGAAGGTTCCATTCACCTTCAATGCACAAAAGTATTTACTACCTGGTGTAATTGCAGATTGGGGTAAAGGTGTACCCATTCATAACTTCAGGTTTGAATGGATAGAACCTATTAAAGTTTTACAGAGTTATATTACATGTGAAGGAAGATATGCCTTCGTTTTTAAATACCACTTTAGATTTATTCAACACCTAAGTAATAATTCCAAGATGAACCTGCCCTTCTTCTTTCAAAAGAGCCTGCAGAAGATGTCTTGCAGAACTATGGAGCACCAAAATCATACTAGACAGTCCATTTTCCACCATGGAATTATCAAACTCATTATAAACACCGTTTTGCATAGTAGGGGAAAAACTTGGTAATATTTCCTTTTTTGGTCAGGGTTTCAAAATGGTCAAGAAGGACAGTCTCACAGAAAACAAGCTGATAAAGGACAGACCTTAATCAGAAAGCTCAGACAGAAGGTAAGGTTAAAGATGAAGACATGATTAAATTGGAGGAAGTTTCAGATCTTGCAAACGAATATTTTGAGTCTAAACAACATCTTAATGACATTGAGAGCAAAGATTTGCAGTCTAATAATAAGGAGACCGAGCCTGTTCAGAATGATGTACCAGCACAGATAATTGTTGATGAAAAGATTGTACCTGCAGACAAAATTTCAGGTGAGAAAGAAGATATTGAAGTTCAAAGACAAAGTCCAATCACAGTTCTGTCAGAACATGAGAAATGCCTGTTTGAGGATGATAAAGACCCTGTTAGTGATGCAACTAGGGTTTGTACTAAAAAGGAATTCCACAGCCAGGGTGATGAGGTAGCATTACCAAAGAGAAAGAAACTAAAGGTTGTTGAATTTTCCTCAATTACCCATCAGGGTAAAACTTTCAAAATGTTGGGGGAAATTGCTCCTGTGTGGAGACCAAAAACTAGACCTAGAAACAAGCTCAGACTAAATATGAAGAAGTTGCTGAACCCTAAATTGAACAAAGAAAGAGTAACAGTGATAGATGATTCCTCATCTGATGAAAAATTGAATGATGATAAGTGTGATAGTAAAGGTAAAAGGCTAATGGTATCAGAAAGAGATTCTGTCCTTACTGAGACTAAACTGTCTGATATATTTTTAGAGGTACGCAATCAAATGTTGCATGAACAATAAGAAGGTGAGATAAATGCTTCTCACACATAAAAGAAGGTGATGGTTGAGGAAAATGTTCCCTGTGAAGCTGAGACTGAAGAAAACCTAAGTTTTCCTGAAAATCCTACAGAATTGTTACCAGAAGATGAAGAAATCTATAAGAGATTAAACATTCCATGGTTTCCAAATGAGATGCAAGCCACAGCTGGAAATAAAGCCTTTGATTCAGAAAAAGAGAATTTACAGAGAAGTGTAAACAATATAAGTATCAAGTGGAATATATGCAGGAGACAAATGATGGCTTGGTCATGGCAAATAGAAGACTCGTAGAGGATCTAAATGAGGTCAATAGCCACTATCAGGAGCTGATTACAGTCTCAAGAGAGGAATTGAAAAGGGAGAGGAATACAGAGGGTCAATTTACAATGTTGAAACAAACCATTAAAGATCTGCAGTAGCAAAATGAAGAACTCACTAGAAAGATGGAAGAGATGGAAGTAGATCAACTGAAGGCCAGAAGAAAAGCCCAAGCCCTAGAGGGGATAGCCTTGTTAGCTGAAGCAGCTAAAGATCTGTAAAACCTGTTAACACAATTATTTATTAGTTATGTTTTGAAGGGATAGCCTTGTTAGCTGAAGCAGCTAAAGATATGTAAAACTTGTTAACACAATCAGTTATTAGTTATGTTTTGAAGGTTATTTCATTTTTGTAATTATTATTTAGATAAAACTATTTCGATGAGTAGGCTGAAAAGCAGTTAGGGTTTAGTCCTAAACCAATTTTGGAAGGATAGTATTAATGTATGTGACAAAGAGGATTGGGGTTCGATTTTTTGGTTGGCAAGAGGAGGTCTTCAGACTTGTTCATAAGCTAAGTAAATGACTCTTATGTGTATTTGAAAGACTAATTATGAAATATATGCTCTATTTACCCTTCAGTTTGTTCTCTGGCTTCATTTATAGCTTGTTTCAGCTACTCAATTGGTAATTTCATTGCTGGTTTAAAGTTTTTATACTTGGAGTTCTTGCCATTTGTGGATGAACCTCAGTGTTGTTTTCTGTTGGATAACGGTTATTATGTTATGCATCTCAGGATTTCTATACTTATGATTTAGTGTTTATTTGGACTTATGAATGCATTCCCTCTTGTCATCAAAATTCTCAACCAAAATACCCTAAAAACCCTATTTTCTTTTATTGAAATATTAGGGATTGTGTTGGCTTGTTCTCTTGCAGTCTAGGAACAATTTCTGGCATAAACATCTTTGGAGTCGTTGCTGGGGAACGAAGTTGAAAACACATTTTTCCCTAGGATACTTATCATTTCACTAGTTTTAAGAGGTGAACTTAAACCAGCGTATCTTAAAGACTACTTTTCACCAGTTTGTCACAGTGGTTACTAGGAAAATTGGAAATAGAAACAGACCTATTTCACCTTTGCAGTTGGGTATTTCATACCCAAAACAGATATTGAAAACAACAAGGAAGATTAGAAGGTCTCGGTCATTACCAGCCCTATGTGACTTTGATCAGCTGGATGGTTCATCACCTTTATTTGTTTTGAGAAAAGAAGAAGAAATTTCACCTTGGTTAAAGCCTATAATTCCTGTTAGTAACTTTCAAGTTTTCACTGATCATCAATCCTTCAAAAAGGCAAAAACAATATCTCCTGGTAAAATTCCTCTATTTCATTTGAAAGTTGGTAAAACCCCTTTTCAGCCAAGTTCCAGTCAAATCTCTCCATCACCAAAGTCAGTCAGCCTTAAAATGGCAGCCCAAAATCAGCCTATAGATATGATGGACCGAATGGTTGCAGCCAGGTATGCACCATTAGTTTTGCCTCACCCTTTGAATGCACTTCCTGGAGGTGACTATCAAAAATACTTGCCTAGGTTTAATGGACAGGGTGAAACTACAGCTGAAGAGCACTG
>LPNX010257382.1:679487-781741 GCA_001517045.1 Pseudotsuga menziesii | reverse complement strand
TGACTCAAATACATAATAGAAACATCCCGGAATAAACATCGGGTTACAATATATAAAATACATATAAGAATACATTCTGAAGTTACATATACATCAACATCCATCACTAAAGTCAGTCAGCCTTAAAATGGCAGCCCAAAATCAGCCTTTAGATATGATGGACCGAATGGTTGCAGCCAGGTATGCACCATTAGTTTTGCCTCACCCTTTGAATGCACTTCCTGGAGGTGACTATCAAAAATACTTTCCTAGGTTTAATGGATAGGGTGAAACTACAGCTGAAGAGCACTAAGAAGATTTTCTTAGTTATGCTGATAACCAGAACATTGAAGCCAAGGACGTATGGATGAGGATGTTTGTGCAGAGCCTTGATGGAGATGTCAGAAAATGATTTAGGGAGCTGTCTGCAAATTCTATCACCATCATAGAAGAGCTTCATGACCTCTTCATGAGACAATGGGGTGACACCAAAGACCATACTTATTATATAGCTGAATTTGGAACCCTTAGGAGAAAAAAGGATGAAACCATTGCAGACTTTTCAAAGAGATTTAATAAAATGTACAGCAGAATTCCTGCAGAAATAAAACCTTCAAAAACATCTGCAAAACTCACATATGCAAATGCTTTCGACCATGAATTTTCCTTACTACTGAGAGAAAGAAGGCATGTTTCTTTACTGAACATACAGGATGCAGCGTTAGAGGTTGAGTCTAATATATTGGCTTCCAATATATTGAAGAAGAAAACAGCTCAGCAGATGTATGACAGGAAAGGTAAGAAGGAAGCAGCTCCAGGGGTTTCAACATCTCATTCTTCAGAAGGAAAAATTGATGAGATGGCTAAGTTGGTAAAGATTTTGATTGCAAAATTAAACAAGTTATAACTATAAAAAAATTCAATCAAGCCTGTTCAAGAAGGTGAAAGAAACCCTAACAATCAGAACCAATTCAGAAGACAATTTGCTCCTCGCTTCATACCTAGAGAACGAAGAAATAATGATATTCAACGAGAAAGGAGAGAGACTGAGGATCAAAGGGTACCACCACCTCTTCAGAACAATGTTGTTGATGAATAAGTGTTATTTGAAGACACAGATCAGGATATGAACTATTTCAGAGAATAGTTGACTGAGGGTTTTGTCACTGAAGAAGAATTTTTAAATGCAGAATATTACGATGCTGATATGTTTGAAACAGAGGATGATTCGAATCTGAAAATGACTGTTGTAACTGTTGATGTCTATCAGAATGAACCAAAGAAGACTGTGAATTTGAGGTCAGGCCCAAAACAAGTAGTACAGAACCCAAAGAAGAAGGTAGTTGTACCTACTAAACAACAATTTGATCCTGTGTCAGAGAAAAAACAAATTCAGGATAAGCAAAAGAAGAGTATGGAGGTTGAAGAGGTAAATAAAACTGTGCAGAATTTTAATCTGGAAAATGAATTAGGCAAAATAAAGATTCCTATTTCGTTTACTGAATTAATGAAAAATCCTTCTTATAAATAATCAGTTCTTAAAATGATTGGTTCAGCAAACAATCAACCTCTTTCTGATACAGTGAATCTGCAAGAAGAAAATCCTAATATCTTTATTGGATCAACTTTGGTTGAAAAAACTAAGAATGAAGTAGGTGCTTCACCTCCATTTTACATTACCCTGAAATTCCATGAACAAATGATACATAACTGTCTTTTAGATTCAAGAGCATCACACAACCTAATGCCTAAGGATGTTATGGAGGCTTTAGGTCTGAGTATAACAAAACCATACCATGATCTGTATGCTTTTGATTCACGAGCTGTGAAGTGTTTGGGTGTGATTAAAGACATGGTTGTCAGTTTGGCTCAATTACCAATGAAAAGTGTAATCATGGATGTGGTGGTAGCTGATATTACACCTAAATTTGGGTTACTTCTCTCTAGGTCTTGGGAAAAGAAAGTTGGTGGAACTTTACAAATGGATTTATCATATGCTACTATTCCCGTGTTTGGAGTAGAAAACAGAAGGCTGTACAGAGAGATTCAATTTGCCTATATTGTGACAGATGACAAGAACCCTACAAACCATCCTCTATATGTTGTTGATAAAGATTTGGGTACTTGCATGTTACATTTTAGTGATGATGACAATACTGCTGGTTTGTTACAGGTTGAAAAGGAACAGCTAGTTAAATGCAGTAAGGAACAGGAAGATGAGCTTTGGCAATTATACTTTGATGGATCATCTTGCAAAGAAGGTGTTGGAGCAGGGGTTCTTCTCATATCCCCTAGTGGTGAAACAGTAAAGCTGATGTATAAATTAGAATTCATTACTACAAACAATATTGCTGAATATGAATCTTTGCTGTTAGGATTGAAGGCTGCTAAAGATTTGGGCATTCAGCAGATTTCTGCATATGGCGACTCCGAGTTAGTTGTTCAGCAGGTGAGGAACAACTATCAAGTGAAACATGATTTGCTGAAAGTCTACTGAAATGAGGTATGGGACATGATCGATAATTATTTTGTAGCTTTTAACAATACCTATATTCCAAGGGATCATAATCAGACTACTAATTCATTGGCCTTAGCTGCTACACATTTTAGAATTCCCAAAACCACATAGTTGAGGTATCCCATTGAGATTAGGTACAGACCTTCTGTACCTGATAATGTAAAGCAGTGGAGAGTGTTTGAAGATGACATTGAAATTAAAATATTTTTGGAGCTTACACATGAGTTTTCTAATTCCCTGATTGATCAAGAAGAAGATGATGAGGATGAAGATGCTGAAGGGATTGCTGAAAATGAAATTGCTGGACACAAGATTATTGAACTAAAAGGTAATTTCATCCCAAAAGGTTTGGTACCTTTAGAAAGGATATTTTCGAAAGATGATACACCTCTAAAACCTGTTGTACAGTCTTCAGAAGAGAATGTGGTGGATTGTAACATTGGTACTACAGAACATCCTAGAATGGTGAAAATTCCGAAAGCACTCACAGCTGAACAGAGAAACAGGTACATTAAATTGTTAAAGGAACATGTTGATGTCTTTGCATGGTCTTATGAAGAATTGAGAACACATGATACTGGGATTATACAACATAAAGTACCTTTAAAACCGAATGTTAAACCCTTTCGTCAGAAATTGAGGAGGATTAATCCAACCTTGTTTCCTGTTATTGAGAAAGAAGTTAAGAAGTTATTAGATGCCAAGATAATTGCTCCTCTCAGGTACTCTTCATGGGTGGCTAATCTAGTTCCTGTTAGGAAAAAGAACGGAGAAATTAGACTGTGTGTTGACTTTAGAAACTTGAATAGATCTTCATTAAAGGATAATTATCCTCTGCCTAAAATTGAGAAAATATTGTAGAAGGTGGTTGGGGAACAAAGGATTTCTATTGTTGATGGTTTCTCGGGATACAATCAAATTTCTATGCATCCTGATGATAAAGAGAAAACAGCTTTTACTACTCCCTAGGGAACATTCATGTATGATAAGATGCCTTTTGGTTTAGTGAACGTTGGAGCAACTTTTCAGAGGGCTATGGATATGGCCTTTGTTGGGGAAAAGGACAAGTTTGTGGTAATTTACTTAGATGATATTACTGTATTTTCACAATCAGATGATGAACATCTAAAACATTTGAAACAAACTTTCCTAAAATGCAGAAAATTTGGTTTGTCCTTGAATCCAAAGAAGTCACACTTTGCTATACGGGAAGGCAAATTACTGGGTCATTTAGTTTCTGCTGATGGTATAAGGATTGACCCAGAAAAGGTGAAAGCAATATTGAAGATAAGTCTACCAAGGAGTAAAAAAGATGTCCAATCTTTCATTGGTAAAATCAACTTTTTGCGTTGGTTTATACCAAACTTTGCTGAGACTATCATGCAGATTACAGCCATGCTAAAGAAGGATCAAGAAGTCAAGTGGACCACTAAAGCAAAGAATTCATTTGAAAAAATCAAGATGGCTCTTATTGAAGCTCCTGTATTAGTAAGTCCAGATTTTACCAAAGAATTTCTACCCTTTTCCTTTGCATCTGAAGATACACCAGCAGTTGTTCTATTGCAGAAGAATAAGGATGGTCTTGAGCAGTCTATTGCATTCTTCTGCAAAAATCTTAGAGATTCTGAGTTAAAATACACCATCTTGGAAAAACAGGCTTACTCTTTGGTAAAGGCTTTGAAGTTTTTCAAAATCTATGTTTTGCATTCCAAAGTTATTTCATATGTGCCTAATGCTGTTGTAAAAGATGTTTTGAGATAGCCAGACAGCGAGGGGAAAAGAGGTAAGTGGATTGCTAAAATCATGGAGTATGATGTAGATATCAGACCTACCAAACTAGTCAAGGGACAAGGTTTAGCCAAGCCATTGGATGAATCAAATTGCCAAGCTTTAGGATTGCATTTGATGGAAGAAGAGCCAGCTCAGGAAGATAATCAGGCAGAGCTGGAGAAAGAAAATATTATGGACTTCTATTCAGCAGCTACATGGTATGCAGGCATTGTGTATTTTCTGTTGTATTTGAAATGTCCTGAACACTTCGATAGAAAAGCTGCGCCTTTGAAGCTAAGAACTACTAAGTACTGTTTGGTAGAACAACAATTATTTTGGAAGGACCCAGGGGGTATTCTACTCAAATGCTTAGATAAACCTGAAATTGGAGGAGTGATTTCTGAATCTCATGAGGGTGCTTGTGGAGGTCACAAGTATTGGAAGGCAATAGCATACAAAAATCTTGAGAGCTGGGTACTATTGGCCCTCTTTATTTGCAGATGTATACCAGCAGGTAAGAGCTTGTATCCCTTGTCAGAAGTTTGCTGGTAAACAAAAATTGTTGTCATTACCTTTAAAACCAATTGCAGTAAGTGCCCCTTTCCAGCAGTGGGGTCTGGACTTTATAGGAGAGATAAGTCCATCTTCCTTAGGACAACAAGGGTGGATTTTGACTGCAACAGATTGCTTTACCAAATGGGTGGAAGCTATCCCTACCAGGAATGCTACAGATAAAGTGATTATGGAATTTATTGAAGAAAATATCCTCAGTAGGTTCAGGTGCCCTCAGAGAATAGTAACAGATAATGCAAAGGCTTTTAATTCTAAGGCAATGGGATAATTTTGTGAAAAGAATGGCATCTTGTTGAAATATTCAACTCCTTATTATCCCCAAGGTAATGGTTTAGCTGAGTCCTCCAATAAAAATATCATTCAGAGTATCAATAAACTGTTGAAGCATAACAAGAGATCATGGGATTCTATGCTGAAATATGCATTATGGGCTGATAGAATAACAGTCAAGCAAGCAATTGGAACTTCTCCTTTCCAATTAGTGTATGGTACAGATGTAGTTTTTCCTGTTCAGTTGGGCATCCCAGTGATGAAGTTTTTTCAGGAGTGTCAAGAAGAACCTAATGATATGTAGCGAAGAATCTCTGCAATGATAGAGTTGCAGCAGAATAGAGAAAAAGTGGAAGAAAAGGCACAGTTATACAAGTTGAAAATCAAAGAAATATTTGACAGAAAAATCAAAGATAATACTTTCTCAATAGGTGACATGGTTCTAAGGTGGGATGCTAGGAAAGAGAAAAAAGGGAAACATGGCAAATTTGATAACCTCTGGTTTGGCCCTTCCCTAGTATCTAAGTTTTTAGAAAATAACACTTTTGTTTTACAGACTTTGGAGGGTGAGGAATTGTCAAGTCCAGTTAATGGACGATTCCTCAAGCATTTCTATAGTTTTTGAGGGGAATTTTAGTTTTCATTGTATATACCGGTGTGAGTAAAACGCAATAAGGACTCCATAACCCAATGGAAATTTTGCAGATTAGCAGGTAGTAGTAAAGAAGGCATTGGTCTATAGGTTCTTGAAGCCTCACAAGGAGGACTTCATCCCACAGCAGGAGCTAGATGTTGGGTCATGATTTTGTCTTCCTTAGTTTTATGCTTTTATTTATGGTTTAAACTTTGCTAGTAATTTTTCTTTTAGGAAATTTTGCTTGTAAAGGTTAATTTTGAGTTCAAACTTTTAGTTTTTATCATTTTGATTTTTCTTATCTTTAAGCCTGTTTTTATAAGTTTTGTTTAGAGTTCATTCTTGAAGGGTTCTACAAAGTATGTATGGATTAAATGGTTTCATAAATGACACTAAGGTCAAGATTAAGCATATAAACCAAGTCTTAAACCTTATTAGTGACTTAATGATGTGAAATTATGTGTTTGGACTTTCTTGTAGCGCAAGAGCGAAATTAATACACTAGAGCACTACAAGAAAGTCGCGAATGCCAAATCATTATTTTTCAGTCCGATTTTTTTGGGTGTCTTGTCCTTGAGGTGTTAATCATATCATTTGTTACCTTTGATACGTGTCTTACAAGGTTTATCATTGAAACAGGTGGATGGTCATCATATGAGGGAGATCGTGGCAATTGCATGCAGTTCATGGTGAATGATGATAGCGAGTTAAACGAGGCATATTTTTCAGGAATATGTTCTTAATCTGAATGATACGATGGTATTGAAATTCGTTGTGAGAACATACTGCTGAGAAATTGGAGTTTTTACAACTGAATGAAGAATTAGGGATTTCAATCAGCAACAATTTGAAGTGATATGGACAATTAAAGATAGCTGGAACGTGAAATTCGACACCTAACCCTTGAAGAGATCACATTCCAGCGCTTGTATTGAGCTTCTGAGCAAGTACCCCGCGTGGCATTTTATAGGGTTTGTTTAATTTGGGGTTTTCTGATAAAATACAAAATGTCAAAATTCGAAGGAAGGATATAAATTTGCTCACTCAATAGACTATGAATGATGAAATATTAATAAATATATCCAAGTATTCATCGTTTAAATTAGTAAACTTTAGAGCAGAACTATCGAAGGGCCATGAATTTTGTGATTAGGTCAAATTGTTGCAATTTGGTACAGAAGATTTCATAAACTGTGTGATAGGGAAAACTATGAGGATTTGAAGATAAATAGACTGTGGGATAATTGGCGGATGCTGTAAACCATAGTGAAAATGAAGAAAAGTGGAAAAACAAATAGAGCTGAGCCCACTAATCTAAGTTGGATAGATAAATTTCTAGAATGTGCAGAGCTATTTGCAAGTGCAGGATGGTTGACATTTTTCAAGAAGATTGTTGGATACCATGCAGAGGTCTCCCATAAGTTTGCTCAATGCTATGACAAAGATATTGTGTCTTTTGATACTTTGCAATTCAAATTGACCAAGGAGTTAGTAGCTGAGGTAACATGCATTAAGAATGAGGGAGAATTATGGTTTAAGAAGGTGCCATTCACCTTCAATGCACAAAAGCATTTACTACCTGGTGTAACTGCAGATTGGGGTAAAGGTGTACCCATTCATAACTTCAGGCCTGAATGGATAGAACCGATTAAATTTTTACAGAGTTATATTACATGTGAAGGAAGATATGCCTTCATTTTTAAATACCACTTCAGATTTCTTCAACACCTCAGTAACGAGTCCAAGATGAACCTGCCCTTCTTCTTTCAAAAGAGCCCGCAGAAGATTTCTTGCAGAATTAAGGAGCACCAAAATCATACTAGATAGTCCATTTTCCACCATGGACTTATCAAACTCATTATAAACACCGTTTTGCATAGTAGGGAAAAAACTTGGGAATATTTCCTTTTCTGGTCAGGGTTTCAAAATGGTCAAGAAGGACAGTCTCACAGAAAACAAGCTGATAAAGGATAGACCTTGATCAAAAAGCTCAGACAGAAGGTAAAGTTTAAAGATGAAGACAGGATTAAATTGGAGGAAGTTTCAAATCCTGCAAATGAATATTTTGAGTCTAAACAGCATCTTAATGACATTGAGAGCAAAGATTTGCAGTCTGATAATAAGGAGACTGAGCCTGTTCAGAATGATGTACCAACATAGATAATTGTTGATGAAAATATTGTACCTGCAGAGAAAATTTCAGGTGAGAAAGAAGATATTGAAGTTCAAAGACAATGTCCAATCACAGTTCTGTTAGAAGATGAGAAATGCTTGTTGAGGATGATAAAGACCCTGTTAGTGATGCAACTAGGGTTTGTACTAAAAATGAATTCCATAGCCAGGGTGATGAGGTAGCATTACCAAAGAGAAAGAAACTAAAAGTTGTTGAATTTTCCTGAGTTACCCATCAGGGTAAAACTTTCAAAATGTTGGGGGAAATTGCTCCTATGTGGAGACCAAAAACTAGACCTAGAAACAAGAGACTGAATATGAAGAAGTTGTTGAACCCTAAATTGAACAAAGAAAGAGTAACAGTGATAGATGATTCCTCATATAATGAAAAATTGAATGATGATAAGGATGATAGTAAAGGTAAAAGGCCAATGGTATCATAAAGAGAGTCTGTCCTTACTGAGACTAAACTGTCTAATATATTTTTAGAGGTACGCAGTCAAATGTTGCAGGAACAGCAAGAAGGTGAGATAAATGCTTCTCAAAAAGAAAAGAAGGTTATGGTTGGGGAAAATGTTCCCTGTGAAGCTAACACTGAAGAAAACCTAAGTTTTCCTGAAACTTTTACAGAATTGTTACCAGAAGATGAAGAAATCTATAAGAGATTAAACATTCCATGGTTTCCAAATGAGATGCAAGCCACAGCTGGAAATAAAGCCTTTGATTCAGAAAAAGAGAATTTACAGAGAAGTGTAAAACAATATAAGAATCAAGTGGAATATATGCAGGAGACAAATGATGGCTTGGTCATGGCAAATAGAAGACTCAAAGAGGATCTGGATGAGGTCAATAGCCACTATTAGGAGTTGATTGCAGTCTCAAGAGAGGCATTGAAAATGAAGAGGAATACAGAGGGTCAATTTACAATGTTGAAACAAACCATTAAAGATTTGCAGCAGCAAAATGAAGAACTCACTAGAAAGATGGCAGAGATGGAAGCAAATCAACTGAAGGCCAAAAGAAAAGCCCAAGCCCTAGAGGGGATAGCCTTGTTAGCCGAAGTAGCTAAAGATCTGTAAAACTTGTTAACACAATTAGTTATTAGTTATGTTTTGAAGGTTATTTCATTTTTGTAATTATTATTTAAATAAAACTATTTCGATGAGTAGGCTGAAAAGTAGTTAGGGTTTAGTCCTAAACCAATTTTGGAAGGATAGTATTAAGGTATGTGATAAAGAGGACTGGGGTTTGATTTTTTGGCTGGCAAGAGGAGGTCTTCAGACTTGTTCATAAGCTAAGTAAATGACTCTTATGTGTATTTGGAAGACTAATTATGAAATATATGCTCTATTTACCCTTCAGTTTGTTCTCTAGCTTCATTTATAGCTTGTTTTAGCTACTCAGTTGGTAATTTCATTGCTGGTTTAAATTTTTTATACTTGGAGTGCTTGCCATTTGTGGATGAACCTAAGTGTTGTTTTCTATTGGATAATGGTTATTATGTTATGCATCTCAGGCTTTGTATACTTATGATTTAGTGTTTATTTGGACTTATGAATGCATTCCCTCTTGTCATCAAACTTCTCAACCAAAAAACCCTAAAAACCCTATTTTGTTTTATTGAAATATTTGAGATTGTGTTGGCTTGTTCTCTTGTAGTCTGGGAACAATTTATGGCATAAATAGATGGTATAATGAAAATTCTATTGATGAGAGATGATATGCAAGTTCAAGTAAGGGTCCTTAACTTCCCTTCAATTTTACTAAGAATGGGAGCATGGGAAACCAATTGCAAGGGTTTTGGCACTGAGTCATATGCATTGGTGTTATTTGCACTAGCTGGAGCCTCTTATTAGCCAAGTTGGAACTTCATCAATGAAAGTAGTCAACTCAAAAGTGGTTCTTGGTTCAAGTGATTAGACTATGTTGCCTTATCAATTTCCTTCCATGAAAATATAACTATAGGCATATTTCCATACCTTTGATTCGTTCCATTGAGTCTAGATATATGTTTTCCTTATTGTTTGTTCCAGCCATCACTACAATGGCTTTGGGGTAAAGCAATTTAAGGAGCGACCACCATTGCAGTAACTCTAAATATGTATTGTAGTAACCCATTTTTTTCCTAGAGACTAGAGTGCCCTCTTTGGAGTGAATTTATAGTTTTATCATGTATTTAGCTTTAATTAACTCCAATTACACTTCAATACACTCTAGTTAAATTAAGTTGAACTTTAGTTCATGTTTTTTTCTTTTTTTGGAGATTAATTTCCTTGGAAGCATCCTAGTATTGGAGACCTAGGTATACCACATGAGGAAAATCCCTCACCACTTAATTTAAGGGAAACCCTACATTATAGGTACTTAGTTGGCATTTCCATTCTATATTCCATACCAGCAGACATAAGAGATCATCGAGGACACAACAGTGTGCGACATATTCCAAAGTGCAGCTTATAGTGCAATCTAGGTCCTCCTCTATATCTTCTTCTAGGAAAATTTCTATACTTAGTTTTCTCCATTTCTCCCCAGCTTTTAGGAGAGATGGATCTAGAAAAACTTGGATTGCCTACAATATATTTTATATTTTAGTTCATGGATCCATCCCCCATTGTTCTCTCCCAAAGTGGCATCTTGTTATTAGATTCTAGGGTCTCTTAGAATTTAACCTGGATTGAAACTTCATTTTTGTTAAAATATTGTGAACATATGAAATAATATCATAACACAATATAAAATATGGAAAGCATTACTAGTCTATCCTTATATCTACCAAGCAACATAAAACATGAAATAAAATTGGAGAAAAGAGAACAACAAGAGAACACCGACATATGTGGTTCACCCAATATGGGCTACGCCAACGGGAAGGGTTGGATCCTCCATTATTATGAAAGTAGATATCCAAGATTACATGTCATCCTCACATATGCATCACATCAAGCTCGATCAACCAATCATGTCACAATCATGTGTGTTNGTGATGTGTGATGAACTACAATCAACACATACCCAAAAGGGTCTCCTTCACCTCTCTTATATACCAAGAGATTTGGATTACAATACATCCCATAACACACGTGGGATAAATGAATTTCCACCTCTTTATATAGAGAATGGTTACAAAGGATATAATTACAATGATGCATGTGGGATAACTCTATTTTATAATATTAGATTTATTTTATGCCTTTAAATTCTTACCAATATACCACATAAGTCATCATTACATATTCTAACAATTTTATGTGTTTTGCTTGTTTTTCATATGAGCTATTTTGACGCTTTGGCTTTTTAGTGACACTATTGTACCCAACAATCCCATTGGCCTACTTTAGTGGTCATTTTTTGGACACTAATAACATTACCTTATATTATCTAAATGCTGAAAAAATATGCATTATTTATGAGCAAACATGGAGGGAAATAAATTATGAAGTTTTCTGAATATAAATACAATATGTTAAGTTGTACATTTTCTGCTTTTATTTTAGGAGATGATATCTTTCGTGATCCCACATTGTATTTTTCTTTGTTGGATGTACTTTTTCAGTTCCATCAACCTGTCACCTACCTTTCTCATCTTTTGTTGAACACTAACAAAACTATCTTATCTTATCTCTATATAAAGAGGACATAGTATAGTGGTTTTTTACTATGGTGTGCTCTGTTTGTAAAGAGTTTTTGCTGAGACTTGTGGAATCATCTCCTTCAATGTCTTTGTTTTTTTAAATAATACATAAAATATTGAAATTTTTTAGGGAAATTTTTTTCTCATGTATATACCATGTAAGGGTGAATATATCAAAATGACACCAAGTGTGATACATATCTAAAATTCTGAATCAAAATTGAAAATACATAATCAAAATGGAAAAGTGTAGTTTCCAAAACAAATCATGCTTCAACAAATAACTATATATCATCAAAATTATTGTATGTATTGGGATCATATTCATCAATAGCACCATGTTCCCCCATCCTATAAGCGCTAGCTCTTACCTCTACCTCGAATCTCAAACTTGATACTCCAAGGACATTAGTCAACACCTTAAAATTTTGATGATACTTCATAATCCAAGCATTAAACTAAGGTAGAAAAAGTTTCCCATGCTTAATAAGTGATTTTCTTGACTGAATGGTACATTTTTATTAAGGTCATGACATGGAGTAATGGAAAGTTTGTTGATTTCATTTAGTAATACACTTCCTTTTATTTGTTTTTGAAGGTGGAGCTATCCAACCCAAATGCAGAGTTGCGACTACTTGAGGTATTCTACCACAAAATTTGCAAGGTCAGTCTTGGGGGCTTTTTTGTACTCTGCAATTTGTGTTTGATTCTTACAAGGCCCACTTTCATTTGCATGAGATATGTGATTGACCTTATGTGCGTATTTTTCCTATAAACGAAAAGATTGAGAACATATATGACTAGTGTTGGAGTTTGCGAGCAGAGGAGGTGCTTATAAAAATACTATAGCAATTTTTCGTAGTTCTCATAATTCCTTGGTTGTGTTAGAAGAACATGTCTCATACTTCGGGGATTCTTTTTGACTCGGCAATCTGTGTTTGATTCTTACATTTTGTTTCTATATAAAGATTTGTCTGTAAGGTTGGGTTATAGGAATTGTTCCCAAGTTATATTAATTTTTTACAGGTAGATGTACCATAAAAAAATTAGTGTTGTGCTTCCCCAAACATTATATGTTCTTTTCCACAAGATTGAGGTTTGTGGTGCTTCCTTTACTTCATTTCTTGTCTGTTTACTATGTCAATTACCTGGTTGAGTTTCAAAATGCATGTTTCATTTGATAAGAATATGTTTGTTTTATATGATTCTATTTTGACCTATGACAAGTGATGTGTGAGTAATATGGGCTATATTTGGTCATGTGAATGTCAAGGTTAAAAATACTTCTTCTGCATTTGGTTTACCTTTAATTTGTAATTATTTGTGTCCATCTCGATGTTCATGAAACTCTAGTGATGGATAGAAAACGTTTTGAATCCTAGTTCAACTTCTATTTTGATTAATGATGCGCAATCTTAGTGTTTTACAGGATATTGAGCATTGGGTTTGCAAATACCTTTCTCTCATTGCTTTAAACACCCTTCCAAAATATTTTTTTAGCATTTTGCATATTGCACAAGGAATTAAGCAATATGCCAATAATGTGTCCAAATGAGATGATCCTCGTATGATCAACGTCTTCTTGAGTAATTTCCATTCAAGTTTCTTTGTTCTAGACCCCAGTCTACAAATAAGTATGTTCGGTAATTCACCTTTGTTGTACACAGTTATCAAGTAATTTGAGACAATATACCTGTTGTACTTGTTGTCTTTTGTCAAAAGAACTATACTATCTTTTTTTTATTTTTCCTCTAATTTGATGTCTATACTTGTTAAAGTGTATTTCCACTAATTCGTTTCATAGATTCTTTTCGATATGATAATCACTAAAAATGTGAATCTTTGAAGAGGGATTAAGTGTAGTTGCAATGTATGCATGGTTAAATCGATCTACTATTGTGAACTGTTTAGATTGTTGGTGCTCAGGATTTAGTGCTAGTGGGTTTCTTTTATGTCTTAAGCACAAAAGTCCTTGAAACAATGTTGTGAATCCATATTAACTCACTTCTTGGCCATCATCTCAGGATCAACAATGTTCACAAATTTGTGTCATTTAACAGTTTGTCACATAGTGCCTTGCAGTAAGTTTTAGGTCTCACATTTATTAGTCCCTAGTTCGGTTTATATAATGATTTGCAATCAATCTATTGTCCATAGTGTTCTAAAATGAAGCTTTACAAGATTATTAGCTTTCGAGTTTACTTTCATTTTGTTCTTGACTTGAGATCTCTTTTATTAGCTTAAGAGAATAAAATTCATTTGTGCCAAGACTAGCGAGGTTCTTTTAATTGCTTTTTGATTATTTATTTCTAATGATAACCTACTTATTTTTAGCAAGAATAGGCTAATCACTTCCCACATAGGACAATGAATAATTATAGATTAGTTGTTGTAATTTCTTGTTAGATTTTAGGTATGCCACATTGTGTAACATGTTCCATGCCTATATTGGTTGTAATGAAATTCATGTTTGATAGAACCTCCTTATGATTTATGTCTTCTTTTAACTCTTTACAAATATTCTTATGTACGTCATATGTTGAAATGATCCTTATTCCAAGTACCACACAACATTAGAAACTTTTGAAGTTTATAGAGCAAGGAAAACATTACCTTTTCCTTCACATGAATTTCTATTGGGGGCAGGATTCCACTTCTTCTTTTGTCTATAGACATTTGCATGGTGATCATTCTTTTAGAAAATGAATCATTTTTCATTTGACTCTATTGAGTTGTTTTCTCCCACATTAGGTGTTGGCATTTTATTATACATATGCAAGGCAAACAAATTTATCAAAATTATTTCTAAATTACTTTAGTGCATCCTTCTTTTTGCTGAGAGGAGAGGGATTCTTCTATTTTTCTATATTAAAAAAATACCAGGGCATCAATTAGATAGTGTTAAAATAGGAGGCTCCAAAACATTCAAGGATGTCACACTATATTCTTGTAGGTCATGATAGGAATTGATTTCTATACTATCAAGGTTGGTGTCCATTGACAAAGCTAAGACTCCAGGTAGTTTCATCAAGGAACACTTAGAAGTTAGAACTAATCAACATTGTTATAGATGTTAAAATTGTTAGGCATTATCAAAATGCACTCTTACTGAAAGTTTTGGAGTGTTATGAACTTGTACCCAATTATGAAACTCTATATATTTCCCCAATTCAGGTAACTTGGGGGCCATTTGTTTACTTTCTAAACATAGTGTCACTTTCTTATCATGGAATTTTTTTTATCATTGAAGTTGTCTCTAGATTTTTCATCGGTTATGTTATCACTGCAGTCTGCGCCTTGCCTGTTAAAGCTAAAAATACAGGGAATCTTAAGGTTTTCTAATAAATGACTAGGTTTCTTTGCTTACAAATATATATAAGTGAAATGGAGATCAAGCTAAGATAACTAAAATGCCTAAACATTAGATGTAAATGAATCATAATCAAGGATAAAAAATACTATGAGTATGAAGTTATAAAAAGAGTGAGAGAGTTCAAATCCAAGTACATGACAAACATTCAATTCATCCACAAGAATTCAAGGATAAATGACATTTATCAAATAAAAGAATTGTGAATCAAGTGTTCAAACTAAACATAAACATTAATCATGACAACAGAACAAAATATAGGCTCATCTCAAATATAATCATTCTATAACAATCTTTATATAAACTGAAAGATGACAGACATTCCTGAAAGTAAAATAACAGTCTCATCTCAACATCATTCCCTAAAGAAATCTCAGCCTCTCAGATGGAACCTCCCCTCTCTTCCATTTGATCCATTACATTTATAATAAATTAGAGATATGAATACAGTTTCTAGATCCAAAACTCTAGGGTCGAATTGGATTTTGAGGGAAATCTGGCGAATTTCTGGAAAAAATGGCATGAAATAACCGCATGTATATGTTAAACCGTGATAGTTGTTTAAATTCCTAGAGATGTTTTTTATAAATAGGTTCGTGATGAACAAAAAATATCCTTTTTTTTTTAATTCCTCTCCAATTGATCAGAATATGTGCCCAAATATAATGACAAAAACAAGAAATCATTAAATGTTAAAATATGAGAAAATAGGCCATAAAGATTCATTCGAATGTTCCAAACCATGACACGTGTTGCAAACATGAAGGAGGTTTTTGTGAATGAGCTCTTCAACCTCTTTGTATTTTATGAAATTCACTTCCATCTCCTTGTAATCTGTGTCCAATGACAATGACTAAAATAGAGAAAAACATACATTCCGACAACGAAAGTAAATTTTGATAGGGAAGATTCTGGTACTAACATCTGGATCTGGATGGGAATGGATTTCTCCCTGGGAAGATCCAAGAACATGCATATTGAGGGACTTTTCCATTCCATCTTTGCAACATGTAACCATACTTTTCTTACCATTCACTGTAAACTAAAAACTTGCAATCTATCCTGTCATGTACCAGTGCTCCATTGGTCTAGTGGAGTCATTCATATCTCTACCAAACCTTTGCAAATTAATTCAAACTCTAAACACACACTATTGTAATGACAACATATTGCAACATATCAACATACTGAAAATAAACTGCATGCTCGTATGGCGAGCTTATTTTTCCTCCTGCTCCTACTTCTAACCGGTAGAAACAAGATAATCATGTGTAATCATACTTCTAATGAAGCCATTATAGCATCCAACCAATTATAAGAAATTGCATGTAGATAGAAATCAAAGAAGTTAACATTTGTAGAAAAAAATTGATTTGCAAAGCATACTTACAACCACAATCCTCTTTGATTCTAAACTCTGCAAGGCTGAAATTTTTTGATAACCATGATTCCATGTAGATGGCCACTGGGTCCTGCCAGTTGTGCTGCATTTCCAACTAATACAGAAGGTCATATTGTTTCTTTGCTTCATTGATCAAACGATACTTCATGGGTTCTTCTAGAAAAAGAACCTGAACATCATTCGGACATTGGAAATCAAAGGCATCAAGGTTATCTTGAATCTCCTCACAAGTTCCTTGAACAAGAACATCGACAATGTCGTCATGATAATCAACAAACTAATCCTCTTCTTTCGTGCTTCGGTTAGATGCATAATTGTCATACGTTGGGTCTGGTTGTTCATAGATGATGAACTAAATGTATTCATGAATCTGCTGATCAGATTCTGCCACATCACAAATATTTGGATCTTGGATTTTGATATCATCATCATATTCATAAAAAATGGGAGCATCATGCTAAAATTCTAATAATAAAGATTAATATTTCTGAATATTATCATCAGTACTATGATCTTCTAACGGACTTGGAACAACTTTTGTATCACTATAAGAAACATTTGGATTGATTCCAAATGCATCTAAAATATCATTATTATCAACTTCAATATCATAATTTTGGAAATCCTCCTGCTGTAAAATAGATTTAGAAGAAGGTATGGAAGGAAATGAATCATATTCTCCTTTAATGCCTTAATCATATCCATATTCATCATAGACAGGTTGATCTGAAAAGGTATAAGCATGATCCTCTATTTCTTTGTTTTGAAAGACATATTCAACTGGATGTAATTCTTCTCACACATGACTATCACATGCTTCAATATCAATGGAGACGTTCTGAAAAATTTCCCTTATAAATTTATTATCTTGAGTGCATGGTATGAAGGACAAATACATGGGGTTAAGAAACTATTGATCATGATTACCTTTTTCAATTTCAATCTCCTCTTGAATAAAAGATTTTAAAATAATTTCTTCAAGAATTGACTCTTCTTTAATTTCCTTTTCAATAAGATCCTCATTAAGTTCTTCATGAGAGGAACATTCTACTATTTGTTGATTATAGAACTCAAACTGATCACAACAATCTTCAAGAAGTGTGTCAGTAGAATAATACCTTTTACAATACTTGTTGAATGTGGTATGGAATTCCTTCAAGGAAGATATGGTAGAAGGAGGCAAGGATCGATACCATTCATAGGAATCCCCTTCTAATGAATACATAAACATCTTCATGATGTATATTTAACTGAGCCATACATTGATGAAATATGATGAGGTGATCCGAAGGATTATACTTTTTGATTTCTTTGAACCATGAAAGGAAATATCCCCAAATATCCATAAGAGGAACATCATTAGGAAAACTGTTTATATCAGCAAAATTCAAAGGAGAAAACCTTTCCGCCACAATGGCCTTCATTCGATCATTTGATGTCATTCTAGATCTTCAACCAATGGAGTCGCCTATGGATCTCTGACTCTCTCCAGTCTCCATGGTGAAATATGAGCAGTCTAAAGTGTCCAACTTTATTTCACCATACAATGTTGGAAGTCCTCATTGTCGTTATTTCCAGGGGAAGATATCTTCGCTCCTCTGTCCTTGAAAATAGTGCCAAAAGATGTTATCACTAGAGTCTACACCTTGACTTCTAAGGTTCAAAGTCTAGGGAATATTAAGGTTTTCTAATAAATGACTAGGTTTCTTTGCTTACAAATATATATAAGTGAAATGGAGATCAAGCTAAGATAACTAAAATGACTAAAAAGTAGATGTAAATGAATCATAATCAAGGATAAAAAAATACTGTAAGTATGAAGTTGTACAAAGAGTGAGAGAGTTCAAATCCAAGAACATGATAAACATTCAACTCATCCACAAGAATTCAAGGATAAATGACATTTATCAAAGAATACAATTGTGAATCAAGTGTTCAAACTAAACATAAACATTAATCATGACAACATAACAAAATATAAGTTCATCTCGAATATAATCATTCCATAACAATATTTATACAAACTGAAAGATGATAGACATGCCTGAAAGTAAAATAATAGTATGATCTCCACAACATTCCCTAAAGCACTCGTAGCCTCTCGAATGGAACCTCTCCTGTCTTCCATTTGATTCATTACCTTTATAATAAATTAGAGATCTGAAGATAGTTTCTAGATCCAAAACTCTAGGGTCGATTTTGCCCAAAATAGCAAAATCAAATTATGAGGGAATTAATCTGGCGATTTCTGGAAACAATGTCCTTAAATAACCACCTGTATCTGATAAACTATAATATTTGTTTAAATTCCTAGAGAGGTTTTTGTAAATAGGTCTGTGATGAACAAAAAACTCTTTTGGGTTTTCAAAAATCCTCTCCAATTGATCGAAATATGTGCCCAAATATAATGACAAAAACATGAAATCATTAAATGTTAAAATATGGAAACATAGGCCATAAAGATTCATTCGAATCTTCCAAACCATGACACATATTACAAAAATGAAGGAGGTGTTTGTGAATGAGGCCTTCCTTGACAAAATCATGTTTGGGTTTTGTGAAATTCACTTTCATTTCCTTGTAATCTGTGTCCAATGACAATGACTAAAATAGAGAAAAACAAATATTCTGGCAATGAAAGTAAATTTTGATAGGGTAGATTCTGGTACTAACAGGTTAGATGAATTTTTATTATAAATGATTTCATATATCCTCCTTTCTATTTTTAGTGTCACAGTATTTACTAAATAAACTTTTATTTAACTTTTCATGTCATAGCTACTCGAGACAATTAAACATTGCATATGAGTAATGGAACAATGAATAGCTTTTCGTACCACTTGCATGACAGTATGAGATTCATATGTTGAATTTAGGTGAAGTGAGAGTTTTAGAAAGAGATTTTTGTACTCAAGCAGGCTCACTGTGGTTGGAATGTTTGATATCGAATTTATCCATGAATTACGAACAGTGAATCTTGTATGTTGTGATTGCTTCAAAGCAGGATGACCTCAATACCGATACAAATGTCAAATTCTAGTACATGGACTTCTGTGCCTTTTTTGTTGTCTTAGATGTAAGTTTAACTTGGTAAGGAGATTCATGTGAAATTTTCTCGGTTGACGATTTGAGAACATAGTTAGAATTTATGTGTGAAGTGGGATGAACATGATTACTAAACTTTGATAAAACTATTTCAGGATGTATGCACAGTTTTACAAACTTCAAAGTTATACACAGTTTATGTTTTTATATTGAGGTACATATTCTTGCATTGTTGGAATCTATGCCCATATAAACTGAAAGGGTAGGAAAAGATTTCCTTTTGGAGCACTTGCAATTCATCATTTTCCTGCTTGGCTTGGGTTACCCTTGGCATCTCATTAATATTTAAAGTTTCTATTTTGCAGGGGTTGTGGGCTAGGTGAAAACCTTCATAAAATGGTTCATTGATATGTGAACCTTCATAATTGGATCACATTGATTTAGATGGTGCCTTGTTTTTTTCCAATGTTATGGTTGGCATTTTATTTTTAAACTATATTTCAATAGGATAGATTTCCCTCACCGATTATTTGGTATGTTTGAAGGATTTACTGATTAATGTACCTAGTTTTGTATGGAAGCATTTCATAGATGATGACTAGTCAACAACTAACTTTTATGTTTACCATATTGCAAAATTGGATTATTTTTTCTAACAAACTATGTTGTAGGTATTTCTTATTCAATTTTGACCTAATGATTGTGGTCATTTGTTGGGCATTAATAAATTATATTATTTATTTGTCTTTAATTCCATTCTTGAAAAGTCACGCTTTCTTAAGGAATTATCATTTACAGGAATATTAAATGTAGGAAGAAGTTTTACCCTTGTCATCCCCATCAATACTCAAAAGTGTCCATTTTGCTGGGGTGGTGGGGTGGTGAAGATATTCATATAATGGTTCTCATTGGGTACCTTTGAATAATTGGACCACATTCCTTTACATGTTGTCTTGTCATTTTTTCTTTTATAATTATTTCCATTTTCCATTTAAACTTCATCTTTCAATAGGTTAGTTTTCCCTCATCTAGTATTGTGTTATGTTGCGAATCTTTACCGGTTAATGTGCCTAGTTTTGTAACGTATCATTTTATAGATGATGATGATTCAACAACCATCTATATTAAATTTCCCTTTTACCATATTGTGCAAGATGATTAATTTGTCTAACACTCTATGGTGCAAGTATTTCTTCAATTTGTGACCTACTTTGTTGTGGTCATCTTTTGGACATTAATAAATTATCCCATCTATCTATATTTACCGGCATTGTTGAAAATTCACTCTATCTTAAGGAATTATCATTCATAGGTATAATATTGGAGGAATAAGTTTTATTAGTTAGTTTCTTTTGCATTAATATCAAAGGCGTATCATTTATTGTCATTTCATATGTTTGCATGGTTATTGATGCATATGAGAATCTAGCTGAAAGTGAAGTATGAGAGACACATCTATCCAAATCCTTGTATTACATATGCATTGGTGAGAAGGTATATTATAACTGTGTGATGCTTGTACATTTTTCAAGAATTTATAATTTCAAAATGTATTTTCTTCATATTCTTGTCCTAATGTAATATATGTCGACCTTATTGGTTTTATCTCTACAGGAAAAGGCTTTGAAGATAATCAAATTTACTGAGGGGAAGATAATTGTTGTAGGCTAGAAGATGGACTTAGTTTTCCATGCCCTTGAGCTTGGGTTCTTTTCCATGGACGTTGACTTAATTTCAAAAGGAATTGATAAAGCTAAGAAGTATGTCATCTTGAAGGTGTATGAAGGCCTTTACTGTATGTGTACATGAAACTTCAAGAAATAAACTCAACTATTTTTGGATTCTATTTCAGCATTCAAAACCTACTACCTTTTCCCATATGATACATTCATATTCTACAATATGCTGACAAGTATCATCTCACTTAACAAAGTCTCCCTAAAGCAAAAGGTATTGAATTTTCTTAGACGTCTTCCTGGTGTTTCTATTTGTTAATGTACTGAAAAACAAATTTACTAATTTACTAAGGTACCATATTGCAGGTGGAGCATGCACTCAATATTTTAACAGTTCCTTAGGGAACCTTTTGTTCAGAAGTTTCCTAACTTCGACAAGGATGTTGTAAATTTACTTGAAACAATGCTTGTATTCAATCCAAGCAAGTGTATCATAGGTATTGTATGGGTCAACTTATACAATTGGTCTGTTTTTATTATTTTCAGATGTTCAAGGATGGTTTTAAGTTTTGGAGAAGAGAAATACTTGGACATTGAAGTTGTGCTATAAGCTTTTATTTTTTCTTGTCTTGTCAAATGATTCATTTTTATTATATTATGTTTCCTTTCAGATGAAGAGCCCTTGAGTCAGTGTTACTTGGAAAGTCTTCCTGGAATCAATGAAGAACCTAAATGCCTTACTCCTTCCAACTTTGATTTTGAGAAGAGATCGTTTACTGAGGAACATATAAAACAATTGATACAAGGGAAATCTCTTAGCTTCAATGCATACATGATGCAATAACTAGAGTATGTGGACGTGATATATTTATATATTTGTAATCCTTCGCTGGTTATGTTATACTATGTTCTATAATGCAATCCATATCTTGGTTTGTTCTTGCAGATTGAAAGTTTGCAGTTGTTTGCATTTGGTTTTCTCTTATTCTTTGAAGGTTTGGTAAAGGGAAATAAATGGATGGATATGTTTACTTGAATGTCTAGATAGATTGGCGTAGTTGTGTATTCCAAATCTGGGCCAATTATTGGCCTCTATGCGATTTTTATTATTATTATTATACATCAAAATGTAATAATATAAAGTAAATGTTTTTGTAAGAAGTTTTGTGCGGCAAGCAAGCCCACATATATATTTGAATTTGCAAGTGCTGCAAAATATGGTGCCATTTTCTGGCACGGCTAACAATGTTTGGTTTTTTTACACCTCGCTTTTGAATACATAATAATAATTGGAAATTTGCAGTATATAATCTGGAAGTTGACTATGTACTTGATGAAAAACCCACATTTTTCCAATATAGATTATTGTTTAGTGTTGTTACGTATATATTTAAAATAATATTATTTTTTGTATTTCTACAATGCAAGGAGTAATCTTCATGATGCAACTCTTTTCCTTTCTAGTTTTTACCCTCTTCTTTGAGATTCCACATGGATTTTTCTTAATTTTATCGCCCTTATTTAGCTTAACCACTAGGGTTTGAGGGTTTAGATGCATCATAATTGGTAAAAGGGTTTGAGACTTCCAAGTACTTCATTTATGGTATTATATTTGATTGCACTAAAAACCCATAGGTTGATATTCTGGGAACTTAGTAGAATGCATAATCATGGATTTTATCCAAACATAGTTCAATGTAATTGTATTGTAATTGAGTTGCCTGAAGAAATCTTATGTGAATAGGAAAAAATGGAATAAAACTTATCTTAATTCAACAAGTAGTGGATAATTTCTCTTTCTCTATGATATTCAGTTTAATGCATATGTTTTTTCATTATTATATATGGATTATACATTATCAAAAAATTCTCCAACTCTTCATAATGTTTTATAATTTAGTAAAATGTTCACCAAGATTTTACAAGGTTGTATAATTTAGTGAAAGATTTGCCAATTTTTTACAATATTTTATAATTCAATAGAAGATTCGCCAATGTTTTACAAGATTATATAATTTGGTGTGAGATTCTCTAGAAAATTATATGTACATAGTATATTATTGATAAAATATCCTTCAAATTTTCCTATGTATCATGGATATTCACCCAATTATTATACATATAAATTTTGGGGGGGTTCTTAAAATTTCCCTGTTATAGGATAAAATGGCGCAGGGATGGCTCAAGTTAAGTTGGAGTTAGTAGCAATGAAAATTCAATTGCAAGATATTTCTAAAGGAAAGGAAAAGTGCGGAGAAGCATGGTGTGTCACATGCAGAACATAAGGTCACCACAAAAATGAGTGCCCAACATTCAAAGATTATTTGGCTATAGGAGCTCCAAATTTTGTCCCTGTGGGAGGAGAGATATGGTGTGAGATATGTAGAATGGGAGGGAGTAATCCCCCCACTACTCTCCTATTGTTTCAGAAGTACCAAAGTGATACTAGGAATTTGTTTGTAATTTTTTCAAGTCTATGGAACATGATGAAAAAGATTGGTGTGCACCTAATGTCATGAGGGAACACACTTCAGATGCGTACATAGTCCAAGGGGAAGCCATACCAAAAGGGGGTACAAACTCAAGAAGGAAGAGGAGGATTGAAAGTTCGTGGAAGAGGACGATTCGACGGGGGAAGATGACCAATTATTTGATATAACTATAACCAACCTAGGCACTTTGGGTGGGATTATAGCCAACTAGATCACGCGACAGAATACTGTCCACAGTTGATCATGAAGTGGCAGGATAAAAGGAACCAAAACCATAATGTGCAGATGATATCAATAGAATAACATGATGATCAACCGAGAATAACATATGTTATGTGCGGAGGAGCAAGAACAAGGGATGATACGATAGAACAAGGAAATAGAACTAAACAATGGGTTAGGAAAGCAACGAGACCACCTTGGATGTTTGATCCGAAGAGGAAGAAGGATAAATATAAGAAAGAAAGGAAAGAGCTAATAGAGGAACAATGTAGAGCATCAATGTCGCAATCATTGTATGACCAACCACCTATATATAATGATATGCCTCAAGTATATGACTACTCAATTGAAGAGAGGTCACTTGCATAGACAGATACTTTGAAGGGGTTTTTAAAGAATTTCCTAGAGCTAATCAAGGATGAAACTACATTAGACACAATATGCAAATGATAGACCAATGTGCATGAGATGAAAAAGCACCGATGATACAAAGCGTAATTAACCAAGTACAACAAAAGAGGAGGACAAACATATAATTATTTCTGAGTGCACATATAGGAGACTATGAAATGGATTACATCATATTGGATCTAGGATCTGATGTGAATGTTCTCCCAAGGTAGACATGGGAAATGATGGGAAAACTGAAGTTGAGTTGGTCAACTATATAGTTGAAACTAGCAAATCAACACATGGTTGTTCGAATTGGAAGACTAAAAGGAGTCAGTGTTGACATTCATGGAGTGCACAACACAATAGATTTCGAAGTAATTGAGATAGTGGATAACCGTAAATCCTTACCCATTGTTGCTTGGACTTGAATGTTCCTTTACAAACTAGGCTATTACTAATCTAAAAAAGAGGAAAATGATCTTTGAAGTAGATAACCTTAGAGCTAGTGCGCCACTAGATCCCATAGAAGGTAGAAGATATGTGGAACTGCTAAGGAATGAAGACCTAGATAATTTGTACAATGTGACCGTGTTGGTGGATGACCATGTCAATCCCATTGTTGTCAGTGTCCTCTGCTAGAGAAGTATCAACTCTTGTGCATCAGATTTGGAAGAATCTCTATAATAATAGAAACAAAGAATGCAAGAAATATCTACCAAGATATGTGCATGCATCACTTGTGCCTTGCATTGGATTGGAGTTGAGGTATATGATCCCCAAAATAATGATGGATTAACAGATATAGATTCTTTTGTCAATGAATTTGAAGTGCATATACCATAACATGTAAGAATGTTAGCTTTGGATGTCACCCTGAAAGAAACTGCATGCAAGGTGGTGGGTTACATACAAAGATAAGACAAAAGTATACTGGGAGGAGTTGTCTTGTAGATCATCTTACATAGTGTATTATGACATGGAATTCAATACCGAAGCAAGAATGGATGGATGCACTTGTTTATACACACTCTCGACACAATTCTGAAGAACTATAGAGCTAGAAGTGCGAAGAGGAACATATGACTGGGAATATTTGGCCTAAAACTTCAAGGTAAATTTAATCTTTGAAGATGAATCTATTCTAGTAAACACATAATTGTAGGTTATCAAAGACATGATATTTTCATTAGAAGACATAGCGGGAACAATGTCCCTATGTAGCGCGCATAGACCGACTGCAACTGTGTGAAAAGTTTGGAATGCTATAAGGTCGTTGAGGGAAACTAAGAGGATGAAGCCCGAGAAATTTGGAAATACCAGAGACTGAAGGAGAGAACACACTAGAAGGACCCAAGCTTAGATTTATTGATTATACAAATACACTAAAAACGTGCAAGGTTCCAAATTTTGCTAAATTTGAAGAAGTGCATTTTTTGCACGTCATTCAGTATTTTATTGGGACACATTGTGATTGTTGATATGACACTTCCTACATTAGTGCAATAATTACGAGCAACTTTGGGGAATATAGGGTATTATAGGAAGTTTATTTGAGGATTGCACAGATCACAACCTTGTTGGAAAAATTGTTAAAAAATGAAGCCAAATTTCAATGGAGTGAAGAATGTCAACATATTATGGATACCTTGAAGCAAAATTTGGTGACTACGGAAATCATAGTATTTACATATTAGAAGAATTATTTTCACATCCATGT
This sequence comes from Pseudotsuga menziesii, assembly GCA_001517045.1. Lineage (NCBI taxonomy): Eukaryota > Viridiplantae > Streptophyta > Pinopsida > Pinales > Pinaceae > Pseudotsuga > Pseudotsuga menziesii. The sequence continues at coordinate 755,877 of LPNX010257382.1, read as the reverse complement.
AGATGCATCATCAATAACATTGGGCACAATGCTATCTCATCTAGGGGAAGGAGACTAGATCATCCCATTTCATTTACAAGCAGAGAGTTGCCAACTAGTGAGGAGAATTACACTATGACAGAATGTGAAGGGTTGGCAATGGTGTATGCATTGTAGAAGTTTAGAAATTATTTAATGGGATCTCACTTCAGGATGTACAAGGTCATTCTATGTTGAGATACTTAGTCAACAAGCCAGTGTTGGGGGGGAGATATGCAGAAGGTTGTTATTTTTTCAGGAATATGACTTTGAAGTGGTTATGAAGCTAAGAAAGTTGAAGTCAAGACCTGATCATTTCTCGCACATACTCACGTGAGAATATGTTGGAAACTTGGATGATAGATTTCCATATGCGCACTTGTTCATAGTACAGATGGTCGATTATTATTTTGTATAGATTTCCCAATATTTGAACACAGGAGTAGCTCCATATGACTTTACAGGTGTGCATAAGAAGCAGTTAGTGGTTAAGGAACTAGGTTATTAGCTGATAGCAGGGAACTTGTATAAGCTAGGTGCATATGGCGTTATGTGACGATGTGTGTTAGAGAATGAGAGACCTATAATACTACCCAAAGACACATGAAGGAGTTGCGAGAGGCCACTATGATTTTTCATGTAAGACTTTGGTGACCCACCCTTCATAAGGATTCTAAGGAGATTTATCAAACCTATGATGTATGTCAGCATGTTGGAAATCCATCTAGAAGAGATGATATGTTGATGTTGTAGGTCATGTTGCAAGCTTTTGATAAATGGGAAGTTGATTTTGTTAGTCCAATCAATCCTACATAATCATTGTGACAAATTACTTGACCAGATGGGATGAAGAAGAACCTTTCAAAGATTACAACTCACTGACAATTGCATGATTTCTATTTGAGAATGTGCATACGAGGTTTGATGTCCAAGAATTCTAATGATTTATCAGGTAACTCATTTCCTAAATAAGACAATGCCGAGGTTTGTATGTCCAAGAATTCTAATGATTTATCAGGTAACTCATTTCCTAAATAAGACAATTACTAATTTGATAGAGGAATTCTAAGTTTATCACTAGAAGAGTAGATCGTACATCCTCAAGGAAACGAAACAATGGAAGCATTCAATAAATAAGACAATTACTACTTTGATAGAGGAATTCTAAGTTTATCACTAGAAGAGTAGATCGTACATCCTCAAGAAAATGAAACAATGGAAACATTCAATAATATCCTGGAGCATGCGCTAACAAAGGCATGTAATGTAAACGGAGATGAATGGTACCTAAGGATTCTAGCAATACTATGGGCGTATAAGACAACTGGCAAAAGTTGACAAGATAGACACCATTCTGTATAGTATATGGCTAGGAAGAAGTGATTCCTATGGAGTTCATTGTGTTGAGTTTGTGCATTGCTACACTTACAGATCTCACAGATTCCTATGGAGTTCATTGTGTTGAGTTTGTAGAGTTGCAAAGAGTCGGAGTATCGGAGTAGAGTTACAGAGAAAGATGACACCACCGAAGGCCACAGGATTTGTGTCAATGAAGAAGTCTTGCACCAAGTAGCCGTTAGAGACAATGCAGGAAGAAACACTAAAGGCATCAATTTCAAGACAACCAAGGCTTTTGAGACCTTGTGCGGCGCCAAGAAAAGCGAAATCCAAGTCAATCAGTGTGCATAAGGCACCAAAGTATGAATTAGTGATATCGTTGATCCCAGAGGAGGTCAAGTCATCATTGAAGGAAATATGTTATGTTGGGTGTTGTTTGGAGTTTGCGGTACATAAACCATGATATTACAAACAAGACAAAGTTCCCTACCCTTATCGCAAAACAGTATCCGATAAAAAATATTAGTGAAGATTCACTGGTAGTCACAATTGAGGTAGAAGAGTGGGCAATGAGATTGCAACACACATGTATCTTGAACCTGTTGGAAATCCCAAATTTCGACAGAATTCCAGAGATTAATGCATGCATCCAATTTCTATTAAGTTGTGTTCATGGAGGATGTATGTGGTTAGATAAAATATTATCAATTGATTGAGTAGATAACATGGTTTTCGGCAGTAGGGGAGGACTCAACACTCTTATTTAAGGATAAAAAGGGGAGAAATATTTGGCAAAAAGAATGAAAGACAAATTCGGCACACACCAAGGACAACATGGGTTGGATGTGGAAAGCACCAATGACATCTCCATTAAATTTGTGATGCAAGTGTTGGCTTGCAAAATTTTGCGAAATAGCCATAAGAACCAAGTAGCAGTAGTAGTAATATAAACAATAGAGAAGTGCGCTGGGTGACTTTCTTAGTAAATTAATTCTTGGTGGACTGCAGATATGTGCAAGAAAAAGGTACATAATTCCATTATGCCTATTTTTAAATTTTAATTGCACTAGTAGCTTGGAGGGAGGCAGAAGAGATGTAGTTCATGGATCCTACAAGGAAACTATTTTTAGCAGCAATATATACGAGTTTGTGGAATACTGCACACAAGGGCAGGAAATATGACAACAATATCATATTCTATGTTTATAAGGAAGTCATCAGATATAGTATAGAGTAGAGACCATGCATACAACCGTAGGTGATTGAGGCACATAAAGGAATTGCATGTTTTAAGGTTGGGATGCACCATATGTACATATAGTAAAGAAGGGACCCATTGCAACAATGGTTTCCAACACATTTAAGGCTGACAGAGCAAGGTGTTAGAACCATTATAAATGATTGGGATACAGAATCGAGAGTCCCAGTACCAGAAAAAATAGAGATGGAAAAACAAGAAGGCGAAGAACAACAAGAAATAGTAGAGGAACAAAGGAATGGTGTAGGAAGCACCGCACAGGGAGAAGAGAGAAAGGAGCACGACGAGGAAAAGAGAAAAAAGAAGTACTAGTCCAAGCACCGACATAAGATGAATTGGAAAAAAATGGTGATCAATTCAACGAGGTGATGGAAGAAGCATTGCATTACGTAGTGCTAAGAAAAGACGAAATGCATGGAAATATAGAGGAGTAGTTAGCTATACTACGTCAAATTTTGGAAGGAACAAAAATCACACCTAGCGTAATAGAAGAAGAGATTACAGAGAGCACATAGTAAAGACATTCAATCTCACAACCATCAACAACATGATGAAATTTGAATATATCACTAAGAGCATTAGGGGTACCTACAACAGAGATGCATGATCGTGCATTTGCAGAGAGATCCATTGAATACGTATTATCGTAAATACCCACACATGTTCTACACACCTTGCAAACAAGTGTTGCACAAGAAATTCAATCACGTGCGGATTTTTTATGGGTAAAGTGGATGATGGTGGTTGTAGCTAACGAAGTACTACAAGTAGAAAATAGCAAAATACGCCAGGAGAAAAAGAAAGATGCATAGAAGAATGAAAGACTGCAATAGGTGGTAGAGAATGTTTACAACATTACACCAGAAATGCAAGTAGAAGGAGAAATTACGGTGGAATAAAAAGGTTACAACCATAGATTCTCCAGGTGAGACTTCATCTACTTGCAGGTGATGCTGAAAGGGCCAATATGTAAGGGTTTTATTGGTAAATTAAGGTTACAACCTGAGTCTTCCCATAGTGTGCCAACGGTACTCGATGATCTCATAATGCCATTGGGGACACATATACTCAAACTACTAACCGAAATTTCCTCTCATACTCAGTTTCGTTTTTTCATTTATCTAATTAAAATTAACAAAATAATTAAATATATAAATGATCACCCAACTAATATAAACATATACAAGAACGTTACATGAAATTTCTACGTGAATGCATTCACACAATGCCAATGATTCTATTCATTTCAATCATCAAATAACATTAATTAACATTAATTAAGTAAAATACATATTAGAGATTGATTGACAAAACATTTTATACATTGATGGAGACTTATCTATCCAACTAATTGCAAACCAAGGATGATCCTCCTAGTGGTAGGCACTATATTAAGTTCTTTCTATAACATAGACATCCCCGAAGATGGGGATATCAATCCAAAATAAAGTGTTGAATTTCCCTTCTATAACTATCCTAATCCGCTAGCACTCCTCCCCCATCAACCTGCACAACCCAAGGAATGGGGTTGCCTTATCTGAGTTAATAATCCCTCTGGTTCCCTTCTCCACGTTAACAATATGTCAGACTATTTTTCTCCAATTCCCTTCTAGGGCTTCAACAGAGCCCGACCAGGGAATCTCCTTGTCAAGATTCCAGACTATATCACAAGTGATGGCTATAGGCTATGGTATGGGTGATCGTTCTCTAATGAAGGAATGGTTATGTTTGATTCATCGCAAAATGATGGAAGAATGGACCAATTCTCCATAATTTGTATGCACATTAAGAACTATCCAAGTGGCATGCAAAGTTGGGGAGAGATGGACAAATGGCACTCATGGAAAGTTCACATTTCCCCCAATAACCCCCATGTTTAGGATAATTAACTCAAGTTAAGGATAATGCACTTTAATTAAACAAGCTTTATAAAAATTAGGAGATGAAAGAATAATAAGGATAATGACTTAAATTATAAGTCACTAGGGTCATCTCCCCCTTAAATCCCCTTCTCACTCTCCCTCCTAGAATCATAACCCCCCTCTCTTCTTTGTCATTCTTAGTCTACTGTAGTTGTGGAATTTATATTAATATAAAATTTACATAATTACATCATATGGTCACACTAGACCATTCATGTCTGACTTCTAGCCATTTCATCAATATTCACATAACCGCATCATTACATACTAGGGCCAAAAATGAGGTGTTACACTTCAAGGAGTTGTTGCAGATATACATAGGAGTTTTCGGAAATGAAAGACATAATCGTGGATAAAATTGTGGTTGTTCCTAGTCTAATAAAAGCTTTGGACAATGTATGACACTCATTGAGATCAATTATTAAGGATGTAACTCAGGCTTCCCAAGGAATGACCAACGAAGCTGCACGCAAAATTAAGATTCGACTTGTTGAAATTTTGCAATTTCCTACTCCCAATCAAACTTGGAAACCAGGGAACAATGATTTATGCCACTTCCCTTTGCCATAGATATCTGAGTAACTAGAACAAACCCATCTAATCCAAGGTTTAATAAGCAAATCAAACTTGTACACATTAGATGTGGCTTTAGATAGGCGTGTTTTAATGTCCATATTTAATTTACAAAATGGACCTTGCACGCATGGACATGTGCACCCATGAAGAGTCGATTAATCACACCATTGTCACACGGACACCAGATTCTAGACAACTTATATATAAATAAAGCTGACGACCTGTAGCGTGTACATCAAACATGATATTCTTGCTTACCATCAGATGGTTTGTTAATTAACAACATTCTCACTCATTTTCTATATTAACTAGCAATTGTACCAGGGGTGCAATAAAAGAACACCGTGTTGCAAGCAAACCAAAGGAGATGTTTATATACATAGAATGAAAGAGAAATAGAAGTCTTGAACTAGAAATTGTAGCAAAAAAAAAATGTTGATATGTTACAATAGATTGAAAATCGATTGAAAGTAAAAGTTAAAAATTCGATTGTTAGTATATGTAGTGATTATGTTACAACGAAGAAACAATGTATCTATGCAGTAAATAAATAAAAATAAATGATTTGAATGGAGTGTTAGTTTGTGTAGTTCTTATGTTACAATCAAGAAACATTGAAAAAATTAATGGTTCTATCTACTAATTAAATAGAAAGAAAAGATGTATACATTTCTTAAATGTGCATCATGAATATGGAATCCATAACCACGTCATTAAGATGTGGTATCCCGAACTTTTAATTCTACTAATATAAAAGATAGGTAGGTAACTAGAGATCTTTGCAAAATATATAAAGTAAAAAAACTAAAAACTAAAAAAGGTTGTAAATATCTAGAAAAAAAAGGAAAATTTTTTTTTAATAAAAAAGATATATAAAATTATGGAAAAGGCAAGTAGTTATAATATGTGTTTGTATAATTGTTTGGAGTATTGAAATGAATTGATATACATTTCGCTCCTCCTACATTAATTTTTTTTGATGTGAGTACATATATGTGAAGGGGATATGAACATTTAGAAGAAAGAATTTGTAACTTACAATTGTACACAGGGCTGCATAGACAATAAGAAAGAGAATTAGAAGTGTTGAATGATAAAATTTATCATTATATTATTGACATAAATGGCCATTACATTATCTACATTTCAAAAGTAATCATAAAAAGTTTTGTTGGATCAACCAAATGACAATGGATTCATAGTATATGTTACAAGCATGGATACATTTCTTCAATGTGTTTCATAAATAAGGAAATCATAACAATAAATTAAAAACATCTAGTTATGATTCACAAAAATATTAATTGTTTGTCAAATTGTTTTGAGAAATGAAAGAATTCATATACATTTAGATCCTCGTACATTATAATGTTATGATGCAAGTACATATATGTAAATGAAAAACAGAACATTGATATGTAGATTACAACAAGAACTTTGTAGGTTGTAGAGTAGTTGATACTGCACATGACAAGTAGAGAAGTAGTTAGGTGGAAGCAAGAGTGTAGAGTTAGCTTGAAAGGAATTAAAACGAAATGAAAAAAGTGGAAGAAGAGAAGTACGTACATATATAGCGTAGTTAAGGGAGCTCCATTGAATGTAGCAATGTCTCTGCATTTTTCCTTACATTGACATGTGGATTATCTTGCATACGCTTGTAATGATCATAGGAAAATGCCGGGGAGATGTGAAGATCCGTAAGTGAGGGTACTCTAGAGAGTGCAGTAAAGGTCAAACCTTGACGCTCCATTGTGCCAATGTCTATTGTAGCCTTAGGTAATGTCATGCCTTGAGATTTATGTATTGTTAATGCCCATGCCATTTTTAGTGGGACTTGAGTTCGCCCCCCCCCCTTTGTATAGCTGGAATTGGTAGAAAAGTAGGATTGTTGGTATCCCATGCTGGACCAATGTACTTTTGGAAGTTAACAACAACAAATGTGGGAATTTGTGGAGGAAGAAGATTTGATTTATAGAAAATATCAACAACTTGGCCTAGCGATCCATTAACGAGGCCTGTTGAAACCCATAAGTTAGATGTAAGCATTACTTGTTGACCAGGGCAAAGCAACACAACAGGCTCTAGTTGGTCATCTTCAATTTGAGACGTACCATTGTTGTTTATGTGCTCAGCAATAGAAAGTGCTATTGGAATTTGTAAAGACTTGAGCATATGTAGATTATGAAGCGAAGCTTGTCGGTTGGTTGCAAATAAGTGCATGGAGCCTTTGAATGCAGATAAATCATCCATAGAAAGGAAGGAGTCTGTTCTGGACATGAGAAGCTTCCAATCCTCTGTAGTAGGTGTTGCATTTCTGATGTTGGTAAGAAGCTTCCTGAAGGTGAGTTGTGATGGGTCATTTCCTTGCTGGCGAAAAACAATTGAAAGTGTGACAACTGTGTTGAAGTTGTGCCAAAGTGCAGAACCATGGGAAGACCCTGCATACAAAGGAATGTCCATAACTGGTGGTAATTGGGCAAGGTCTCCAACAAGAATGATTGAGCAACCACCAAAAGAGATGTTCTTATGGCGAGGGAATGCTTCACGGAGGCGTTCATCAATCTGGGTTAAAAGTGTTGGGCCTAGGAAGCTCATTTCATCAATGAGAATGTAGTGGATATGCTGAAGTTCATGTTGGAGGTTAGAAAGTGAATTCCCTTCCAAAGGCATGAAATTTCTTATAGGAATATGAAGGGCTGAATGGATAGTAGATGCTTGGATGTTGAATGCTGCGACGCCAGTAGGGGCAAGTAGCAATATTGGGGATTGGTTGAAGTTATTGGATAAGGAAAGGGATTCTCTGATGCAGCGAATGAAGAATGATTTGCCAGTGCCAGCAGTTCCTTGCACAACCATTCGGAGTGGAGGACTTGTTAGGATGTTTGCAGAGTGATTCATGATAATGGAGTGGGATTTCATTTGAGTTGGGGACAATGTCATAGAATTTGGTGTATTAGAGTAGGCTGGTTGAGGGAGAGGGTGTTCTGAGCGATTATTTTGTATGAATTCAATGGCAAGCTCTTGCAAGTCGAGGGGGATGTTTGTATCATGCCAATTATGGTTTTTGTCAAAGTCACGACGACCAAGGATGTCCAGGTCACTTAATTGCATGTCATTGGTAGGGTGTAGTTGGGAGAGCAATTCCCATTCATCTAATTGCATGGGTTGTGGGTATTGCAAATTGTTAGTAACCATGGTGTCTTCTGGTAAGGAAGGGGGGTCAATTGGTTTCCTATCAACATGCCAAGGATTGTAGGTCAAACTAAGTGCTTCCCAATTTTGGACAATTGCATCGTCGGAAGCACCAATGTCGAGAGGTATATTGTGGAAAGGTTTGTATAGCATGAGCTCAGTTCTGCAGAAATCAATGAAAAGGGGTGTATCTATGGAGGGGACAGAATAGTAACGGGGAAGAACACGGACAATGGCGAGGGGATATCTTCGTTTCCATTTGTCATTTTTTCGATGAGCATTATATGAGAAAGATCTTGCAGCTTCAATGAGAGATAGGGAATTAAGAGCGGATGGGCGGGAAAGGTAGGAAGCTATGAAGTTTTGTGATGCGAAGGAGGTGGGAATGTCTAAAGAAACATGTTTAAAAGTTTTTCGGTTGACATTGAGGGATAAGAAAGTACGGGTACAAAATGTGAGAGGAAGTTTTTGCAACATATGGCATGTTTCTTGGGCTCCGATGTCACGATCAACAAGTGTTTCTGAAAGGAATTTTTGAATAGCAACAGTGGAAGGGTCAAGAAGTGGTGCAGCATGGACAATTCGTCGAAGCATTTGGTGAAAGCTTTCAGATTTTGTTTCTGATTTAGCTGCATACTTAGCAATGTATTTTTGAACAGCATGTATGTCGAGCACTGGTTGACAATCAACATTTCCACGCCATATTGATAGGATTGAAGGGATATGGCTATTCAAGTGATCATCATTGCGAGCTGGTTTGTATGTTTTTTTGCCATTGGAATCAATGAACATGGAAGAAGAGTTTTGAAGAGGCCATGGAGAATTATAACGACATGTGTAGGAAGAGCCCTTTTTGCGGAGGCATGTATTTGATGTGCATTTTGTGTGTCGTTGGATGCAGTTGAGTAGTTCTGTATAGTCTTGAAAAGGGTTTTTTTTTTTGAATGTCGGCAGTAGATAACAGGCATGGATCAAGCAAATCGGAGTGGGGTAGGAAGGGGCCTTGTTGGGGGTTATCTCGTGTGTTCCAAGTAGAAATGAATTGATCAAAGAAGTCCTTAGCATTATGAACCTCAGTTGCATTCTCCCAGTCAAGCATCTTCATATTAGGTGCATTTGGTAGCCACATGAATCCGTGAATATGTGCAGAGCCTCTACTTTTCCATTCATACCTATGCATGAAATATGTGTTAGTAATATGTGGGAGGAGAAAAAAAGCGAAATTGAAATGTTATTGGAAGAAGGGATAAGAAGCTTTACCTATACCATAAATCGTTTGGGTGGAGGTGTTTAAGCAAGACCTCTTCACGAAATATTGTGAACCTGTGGTGCATGTAGAGCGATGCAAGATGAGGGTTGGAGATGATATTTTGTATTCTCCATTGTTGGTGCTTGGCAAAAGAAGTTGGTGGCGTCCCAGGCATGACTGCATGTAGGTCAGGCCACTTAGTGTCGGCTGCACTTAAAGTGAAGAAAAAAGTTGGGCATCCAAGTTGGGAAATCATATCTGTCAATTCGTTTTTTGATTTGTGCCAAAAAGACCGTGTTCCACGGAGTGATGCGCCAAAACACATGATTTGATCTGGAAGGTTGTCAGAAGGAGTTTGTTCCAAGCGGGTGTTGAGTTCAGAAATGGTTGTGGGGAAGTTGTCTTCAATGTTTTTTTTAATATAGACTGCTGCTATTGATTGGCTACGATGGCGCATGATGAGATTGTAAAGGTAGTAGGTGAATCGTGGGTGGCAACCAAACCTGTTATCATGGTATCGAATAAGGTGCAATGCATATTCGTGGAGATCAACTGATTTAAAATGCGGTTGTTTGAACATGGCTGTGCCTTGGGGGAAAAGTGATGGAAATGCCATTGAGAAAAGGCCCTCTGTATTGTATTCATTGACAGGTGACAAACCTATAGGTGGCCAATCCATTGCATTTGTTGGAGATGAAGAAGCCGTTTGCAAGAAGGTTCTGATTTGTTGGAATTCTGTGTCTGTATTCAGTAGAATATTAGCAAAGGATGAAGTTTGTTGGGAGTATGGCTCTGAAATGTCAGGGTGATAAGAGTTCACATCTTCAGCAGGAAAACTTGAATCAGGGGCAGTGGAGTGTGAATGTCGAAGAGAAGCGGAAACATTTGTGGGGGGAATTGGCAAAGCCATAATTGCACATTGGTCAAGTTGTACATCTTTATAGTAAGGGTCATGTGATATCTTGTATTCCAAGGCAGCAAGAACATGGGATCTACTGACGATGCAATCATAGGATTGATTGTTGAAGGTTTTATGAGTGACAACTAAAATGTCTAAGTCTTCAACACGTCGAGGCAAAAAAGTGAGTATGGTTGAAATGTCTTGTGGAAAGCTTATTGTATGGCCACTATATTTGTATTGTCCACCACGAGCATGGGTAACTTGCAATATTGGGTTGACACGTGAAATGAGCATTTCTTCAACTTGTGTAAGGATGGATAGAATAAGGGGTTGTTCACCAGGGTCCATGTTGTTCCAGAGGGAGAAGCGGTGGCCATTTTTTCCAGAACAACATCTAGAACAAGTATGTTCGCCATTTAAAAAGTGGAAGTGGAGGCCAGGATAAGATTCTTTGCAGATTGAACAAACATGGATGGATTGTAGGTTATCTAGCTTTAAGCGAAAGCATTTATTTGTTTGAGATATGATATTTTCATTGAAGGAATGCGTGGCTATGTTGGGTTGAGGAATGGTATTTTGGATGGTTGGGGAAGAGGTTGTTTGAGAAGTGGAAGGGTAGTCTAATGATGGAAGATGGTCAGTATGAACATGTGAAGTTGTAGCTTCGGTTTGAATGGAGGGAAGTAGGATTGTTTCGTTGTGGTTTGAAAATGGAAGGCTACGATTTGAAAGATCGGATGTTGTAGGAGTTGGAGTGGGAATATTAGACTCTACCATATGGATGGAGAGGGCATATTTTTTTTGTTGGTAAATATGTCTCCTATGTGCATTTATGCGGTCTTTGTTAGCAAAATGATAGGCATGTGCACGTTCTTTTTTGGACGGAGGAGACATATCGAAAGTAAGATGAGGATTGAAGGCACCTGGATGTGATTAAGAAAACAAGAAACACCATGTTATATGTAAGACATGTAAAAGACATTGAAATTGCACGTTTTTCATGTACATTCTAAAGAAATGAGATGTTATATGTACGACATAGTAATATATTTTTTCAAGGTACATAAAGGGATTATATGTAAGACATGTAAAGAGACTTAGAAATTCTAAATATTTCATGGACATTCTAAAGAAACAAGATGTACTATGTAGGACATGGTAATTTTTGTTTTCAAGATACATAAAGGGATGCAAAGTGCTTGAAGAAAGAAAAAAGAAAAAATAATATGAAAACATGGCTAGATAAATGAAGTAAATCAATGACATGTAAAGAGAAGCATTTGTTGATCAATTACGTATTGGTAGTGTGTTTTTTTTTCAATGTACCTTAAAAAAAATATTGAAATTATTGTAAGTGGAAAAAAGAACTAAAAAGTGTGTCGATATTAAATGTGTGTAGTTGGAATAGTGTATAATTGACTACCAAAAGCAATTCAATTTTCATAAAAGTGATTGCATTTAAATAAAATGAGAAAAAAATAAATATACAAGGAATATGTAGGAAAGCATTGTAAGTGACTGAAAGCATTTTAAGTAGGTAAATGCAGGAAGGGAAAAAAATGATATACCACTAAAATACAAATATGAAATGTATGTTTTTTGACATATAAAGAAGTGCATGTGTTAAAATGACATATTAGAACATGAAAAAACTAATATTAACATTGAAAACATTTAATAAAGAGAACAAATTTACAGTTGAGGCAAACTTGGAAATGTTATTGTATATGTATATAAGATATGAAGTAAAAAGCAATATATAAGAGTAGCTTCAAGTGTAGAAATTGTAGCTATAGTAATGCAGAATGGAAATTGTTTGTTTGCATGTATGGCAAAGGTTTATAGGAAAAATAGATAAAGTTAAACTATTACAAAAAGCAAGGCATTTTTTTTTCCAAAATGCCTTCTATGCCTGCCCCATTTTGGCTATTTGAAGGAGTAGTAAGTTGTTGGTTGCCACAAAGTCAACATGTTCAGAGCGCATGATGATGACCTTCAATTGAGGCTTGTCTTTAAATGTTTCCATTTTAATGGAAAGTGTGAGTAGAAACTGCGTGCATTGAACCTTAGAGAAAATTTCCTTGATGGCGGAAGGATCAGAAGAAAGTAAGTGCAGGTCCTTTGCAGCGATACCAAGGAGTTCAGTGGATGCATCCTCGAACGCGACGACTGATTCAAGAGAGGTAGTGTGATCTTGAAGTTTCAGTTTCAATAAATACCTGTAGTCACAATCAGACAAGTCAACCTCACATTTGGGACAATGCCAACCATTGGTAGAATTCTTGATGATTTTTTTCATGCATTGTTTTGAATTGGAAATTAAAGGGCAAGCAAGGTAGTAGAAGTTGTCAACATCAATATGTGTTATGGTAGCCTTGACGGAAACCCATTCAGCTCTTTTAAAAGGAAGAATGTTTTGAACTTCAAGAAGGGTTCGTTTGTTTTTTATCTGGTTAGGAGAAGTTGGATATCGTGTAGTTAAGGACGGGGAGGAAGTATGGAAGCCCTCCTTTTCAAACCATTGGGTGAGTTTGTGCTTTTCTGGTATATCTGGGTTTATGATAACTATGGATTTGGATGTAGTCCCAACCGTCTTTCCATTAAACTCGGCTACACGACCTCCCTTGATTGCAAGCACAGGGTTGGCATTTTCAGAGTGCAAGGTAGATAGCTCTTGGCCTTCTACATGACAATGTTCTCCCCACAAAGTAACATCCATGCTAAAACCTGAGTTGTCCTTTATATGGATTTTTTTTTAATAGTTTCTGAACCATCTTTCCTATGTATAGGGGCAGCAGGGGAAGTGTTTGTGACAACACCAATGATGTCAACAATGGAGTTGACGGGAGATGACTTTATATCTTTAATAGTTTTTTAGTTGAAATGCATTTGTGGAAGCACAATGGTTTCTAGTGGAAAATGTTGAACAATGGAGGTTGGTTGCAAGAAGATTTCCCATTCATTTGTAAGATGGCTATACATCTTGTTTGTTGGTTTGATAGTGCCTTTGGAAATGAGGTAGACATGGCCACAAAGCACTTGATCATAAAAAACATCTGCAGAATCATTAAAGCAAGTGATGTGTATTTCACCCCCGTCCTTATCAATAAAGTCAAAGCTGAATACCTTCCCAGGGCCTTTTTGGTTAGTGAAGTGGCGGAGGTTTGATTTATCATGGACATGACCCTTTATGGAGCAGTTTGAGCTGTAGGGGGTCAATGCATTGATAGGAATTGTTGTTTCAACAGTGGATGGTGAAGCACTTTGAAGAAGTGTGCATTGTTTCTTTTGAGGTGGTTCTTGCATTGAAGAGGATGAGGAAGTTGTTTCAAGATAAGGTGGACGAGATATAGTGATAGGGTTTCCAATCAATGGTGCAGAGGGCTCGATGACGTCAAATTCATGTAGTAAGATAGACCTGCGCAAGGGAAAAAAACAAGTAAGAAAAAAAGTAAATATTGATTTTACTAAATGGGGAAGAAACGAAAACATAAGTTAATATAATAAAAAATGAAGCGTACATGCATTGGCAAAGAATTGCACATGTCCATTTCTTAAGGTGTATAATAGACCCTTGTTGAAGTATTCTAGAAGCGATGAGAGAATTGAAGTTTGATGGAAGCATGGTGTGGTGCATGTGTGTCCCATCAGAGATTGTTGTTCGGTATCGTATGGTTGAGGTGCGAATAGATTTGACTTGTTCCACAACAAATATTTGTAGGAACGGTTGCATGTCGGAGGTTAGTGCAAGTAGTAATTCAATGGCATGTTCGGTCAAAGGGGTGGCCATTATTTGTTACCTGGAAGGAACAAGCAAAAAAAAATGAAGTTAGGTGTAAGGGGAAAGTAAAAAAAGGGGGAAATAGGTGTTTCTAAAAATTTTGAAATATGATCAGGAACAACAAGCAATTATTTCCTAAAATTAGAAACCATTGAAATAAATCAAGGCAATCTTGGGAATGCAGTGTGATAAGCAATATTTACAAATTGATACCATAAAGAAAATATAAAAGCATATTATTCCATGAAATGATGATTTTGTCTAAACAAAGAAAAAGGAAGGGGTTTAAATAAAAAAGACATTTTCTTCTGTGGACATTGCAGTAGATGAGTGAGTGAAGGCATCCAAAATAATGTAACATGTGAGCAAAAAAAAATGCAGTAAGTTGCAAATAGTGTGTGATATGTGGAAAGTTGGTTTAGTGAAAGAGTCACAAGATTGTAGGCTATGTTTAATTATCACTTAGTTAGTTTGTAGTTATAAAGGAAAACAAGTGTAAAAGGTGCAACAAGTGAGTGATATGTTCAAAGTTGGTTTAGTGAAAGAGTCACAAAATGTAGGTTATGTGTAATTATGAGTTAGGTAGCTTGAATTTATAAATAAAAAAAAGTGTAAAATGCCTAAAAGAGCTTATGGTTTTCCGCGGATATGTAACTGGGCCTTCCAAAAGCACAATTGATGGTGACAATGGAGTCCACACACCAATTGACTAGTGAAGGTAACAAAGAGGAAGTTCTACTGGCGATGGGGCAAATGTTCCAATCTAGAAGAATTGGCAACACCTCCCAACGGCAATAGCTGACTTCAGGAGTCAATTGCACCCACAAGTGCTCCCTGGTGATTTCCTGACTTTGGCCACTAAGATACCTTGCGTCAAGTGTGGATCAGTGGTTCGGCATGTACGTTATAGTGTCGTCTCCCTACAACAAGTTGGGTGACTCATAGGGGAGAGCAGGGCAACTATACCTCAGCTTTAACCTCCTTGGGCACGGCGCACTTCTGATCCGGGTTTTCTTTTAACACTTGCTTATAGCAGGATTTATAAAGCACCCTATAAGTCAACAATGCTATGTTTCAAAATATACCTAATGAAAGTAGATTTGATGGCATTAATGGATGCCTAGCCCAATCAATCGTACCTAACTAATTTATGTTTTGTGACCTCATGTGAAGCTTGGAGGCTACACCAAGAATATAATTTTTGAGATAAATTCTATTGCTAATAACAAGTAAATTATACAAAGACACCACCTCTAATTTTCTATTGCTAATAACAATTAAATGTTACATATAGATTACCTCTAATGCAAAAATAGACATAAACATAGTAAAATATACATAGAGAAGACCTCCTTCATTATAGCTTTTATACCAAATTAAGTTTATTGGTTTACTTAAAGACCTGTGAACAAAAAAATAAATAAATTGAACCCATATAAATGATAGACTATAAATCATCATATTTTTATGTCATTAACCAAGTAGTTCTTTTATCATTACATTTTGTTAACTCATTAAACAACATCCAAATTTATTAACTAAAAGTTATACCTAAACTTTAAACTAATTTAAAAACTATTTCTATAAAATCCAATTTCATTTTGTAAACAATATTAAAACATATCCTTATATATTATATTTTCACTTTTAAAAATATCTGAAAACTCAATTTTCAATTTTTTTGATTTTCCCAATTAAAAACCGAGAATATGTCAAAGCATACATTATTTTTGTCTCTTTCCCTTTGCTTTAACTCCATACAATATAGGAAAAAAAAGACAACGGGTTAAACTATAGAATGTTGATTGCCACTATTTTTAGCTTGTAACAAGTAAACAAAATGGTTACAAGTTTATATTAAAGTGTTTTTTTCTAAATATTTATATTAAATATTGACTATAATAAAAACTTTAATGGTTAAAAATTTATATTAAAATATTATTTTAAATATTTATAAATATTCATATTTAACAATTAAATATAATAAAAACAGTTTGTTTTGAGTGGATGTGGGAGAAGATCACAAATGACAATTTTGCAATGACAATGGAGAAAATTATAGGTTCCATTTAATGAAGGATTAAATGTGTATTCTTTATTGAAAAATATATAAGTAATAAAAAAAATTCATTTAACATGGATAATCAAAATTTTAAAAAATGATTAAAACAATTAAAATAATATTTAATATTCTAAACTTTATAAGAGTTTAAGACCATGTGTATCCTAACCGATAATCTTGTCAGCAGGGACTTATAATTAAAATAAAAACAATAAAAATAACCAAAAGCCAGAAACCACATTACGCTCCTCGGATAGGCAAGCCAAAGGAAGGCAATAGAGAAAAAAAGCCAAGGAATAGGTGGTCTTATGTCTTCATTCATTACAGTTTTCTGCCTTTCTGAATTGGATTACGATATAAGATCAGTGAGCGACCTTTGTTTACTAAGCTCTTTCCTCTCTCCCCTATTCTCTCGCTTCTATCGAGGGTTATTCTCTTGACACCAGAGATTAAGAGGGTTTATTCCCTCCTTCGTGCCCTTTCATAAGGCGGCTTTCCCAGGTTATTTATAGGCTTTGTCGGTATCTGTTTTGTGCTTTCACTTGCTAACTCATTCTTCCACGTATTTACTCGTATATTCTATTTTGTGCCAACGTCATATTGACTCCAACCAATATGTATGTTCATTTTTTTCGTATTACGGGATTGACTCGAAAGAGAAAGCTCGATCGATCAGTGACCCTGCCACAAACCAAGCATTTGTGCCAACGTCATATTGACTCCAACCAATATGTATGTTCATTTTTTTCGTATTACGGGATTGACTCGAAAGAGAAAGCTCGATCGATCAGTGCCCCTGCCACAAACCAAGCATCATCATCGTGGCTCTTTCGGGCGGGTAGAAGATCATCCCCGACGCCAACCGAAGAGGATGGGCACGTATGGATCCTCAACGAATGAATCAGCAGCACCCCCACGAGCATTCATTAATCAAGGTTATGCCCCATATCCCCGATTCAAAAATAGAGGCAGACTTCCTTTGATACGTCGCCTCGCCCGGTATGCCTCACAGAACGGGATTCTTCACCGAAGGACAGAACACCTACAACGAAGCATTAGAAAGGGATAAGAAAGGCCAAAACAAAAAGGTGAAAGATAGCGTGGATAACCTCTGCTCATGGATACCCTTCACCGTTCCTACCTCCTACCATTCTCCTTCTACGCATGCAGGCCACCGACCAGCTGTCAAAGGGAGCCCACTTGAGCCTGGGCTGCATGCACACCACGTGGTTCAACAAAAGCTCAGATTGGGATCTTGACTGGACTGTCACATACGGTTGCTTTAATGTGATATCATATTTCCCAGAGGACAAAATAGGCCGAAGCTGCCACAACCACGGCTGCAAAGATCGGAGGAATCAGGAAATCTACATATGATTTCCCGAACATGTGAGCAGGCAGGCATATGACATCTCCGGGTGAGGGATAATAGTTTAGTTGAAAGAGATCTGAAAGTGGGAGATATATATATAATCCCTTTTGGTTCTGTATTCCATGTTTTCAATACAGGGAAGGCAGAGAGGCTTCGGCTGAAATTCTGATAGAAAAACTGGGCATATGATGGAACGAGACCAATCCCAGGTTAGAATTTCATAACAAATTTGATTTTTTCATGAATTTATGTGTGTTTATGTTTATGTTTATGCTTATATTTGTTTTTTGCATTCTATATTCTACTACCTCCTTCCGATTGTTACATTCCTTCCAGTTGTTCGATGTGATGTTGGTTCTCATAGACCAAAAACTCTGAACTCTAATTGGATTTTTTCAGAAAATATGCATAGTTCTACCATGTTGATCTTGGTTTATAGTTATTAACGTCGGCCGGATTTTGATCAAATTCAATTTGCTACAAGATTACCTTATTTCAGGCATCGGTCCATCAATCTGTTAAATTCCATCGAAACCCTTGTGATCTTTGCACCATGAAAATACAAGTTAAATAGATGGAGGTTTGGTAGGGGGTGTGATTAATAACCTGTTAAATCCCCTCTAAACCCTTGTGATCTTTACAACATCAAAGACAAAGTTAAATTCATGGAGATTTGTCTGGGTTATGATTGATAAGCGAAGTAGAATTCAAAAGGAAAATTCAGTAAGCCTGATGCTGTGTTTTATAGATCATACAGTTACTTGTTAAGTTTGAATTTTGAGCAGATGTTTTTCTTTGGAGGCGACTACTCCGTCCTCTCAGGATTCGATGAAACAATTCTCAGAACAGCTTTCAAGGTTGTGTATATATTTTTGTTTCTCTGAAGTCATACCTCGGTTTCATCACACAGTTAAGATACAAGAATATGACAATTTTTAGATCATGCACACAAATTCAATGAAGGCATGTTGGTATGATTTTTCACGTGAAACCGGGCTTTGGCAGGTCTCTAAGGAGGAGATCAGAGAGTTGCTCGGCGGCCAAAATTCAGGACCCATAGTTCATGTGATTGAGAAACGCAGAATCAGCTGGGACGTGCAGGACGTGGAGCTGAATCTTGAAGTATGTTTTCTACTGTGTTTTTCTGGCCTCTTCTGCTATTTTTTTGGTCAAGAAATGAGATACTTGTTTTATTCAATTAAAGTCTAAAACATGAGGGGACAATGCTTGTGCGGATAAGAGAAAAGAATAATAAACAGACTATGAAATACCTGGAACCCTTCACGGCGTTCTTCTCACTGAGCCTTAAGACTGTAAATCAATGCCAAATAAGAAGAGTCTGATGCTGTTATCCGTCTATAGAAGTGAATTTCACTGTGTGTGCATGACCAACACTCTGTGGACTGCTTGTGAGTCGATCTCGCGTTGGAACCCTTCAGGATTTCCTCTCGCGCTGGGAAAAACGAACACAAATCAACAAATCCACAGATGCAGCGGTAGCAGCAGCAGTAATGGCGGACTGCACCGCTTGACCGCGGACTGGACAGTAGCATGGTGGACTGCACCGCTTGACCGTAGCAGCATGGTGACGGACAGAAGCAGCATGGTGGACTACACCGCTTCACTGCGGACTGGACAAGAGCATGGCGGACTACACCGCTTGACCGCGGACTGGACAGCAGCAGTAATGGCGAGTAATGGTGGACGGACTGGACATGAACAATGAACGATGAAGATGATCCAAATCGTTAGATGAAAAAAATCTACGGCTGGGAAAAAAACGCATTAATTGGGGGCGTCGACTCCCATTTGTTAAACGCCTTACGGCGTAATTACAATAGTCCTTGTCCAGTTTGTTCAATTTCAAAACAAGATAATCATTATCATATTTATATTATTGTTTGTATTATGATCTACAACAATAGTTTGTCCCTTTGGTTTGAGGAATGGACGTGAGTTTGATGCCAAGGTTTTCTTATCTTAATAGCTAACACTTTATTTTCACCTTACATAAAAGTTATTTCATGTTCATGGAGAGTTCTTGAGAACTTTCCTAAGGAAAACCTTTTGACCTCTCCTAAGATCAACAAATTGTAAGCTTTGATATAACTAAAGGGATGGATGAAACTTAGGGAAAGGGGGTTTGACCATCTCTCTCACATCCCTTCCAAAAACTCCTTTAATGTTGATTAATACTTAACACATATGACAAGTTAAGAGGCAACGCGTTGTGGGCCTCCACATTTCATATCCCCTACCAGGTAATTACTCACAATATGAGAGTCTTGGGAGTTGTTGAGATGGAGCAAGGGTTAATGTTTCATTTTGTGTTTTTTCCTTTGAAGTCATTTTTTTACAAATAAAGAGGCTCTTCCTGACTAAGGGAGAATACAGGAGCTTGACTCCTCTTCTCCGTGGTGTAAAATTCAAACATGTAGTTATCATGAAGAAGAGGTATCGCAAAGGGCAAGAGGTATCCATTGAGCTATAAATCATTTAATGTTGCTGCATCAGGTTTGACGATCGTTGGATCTAATGATCATCAAGCTTGCTGCAGGAGCATTAAATGCTCTGCAACTCAATGGATAGCCCTTGCCATCACAGAGGGTTTTGATTTTTGTTTCTATCGAGTTTTCTTTTAAGAGGTCAAGCTCTATAACTTATTATGGAGTTTTTATAGAGGCACGAGTCCGCCTTCGAAATATATACTTGGTTAACTGGTAACATTGCAAATATTATGTGTTCTCTGATTCTCACAAGTTTATTCATTCTCATTTGTATAATAAGAGTTTTAACCCGTGCTACAGTTGGATTACATCGTTCGCAGGTATGGAGAAATAAGAAAGGGGAAACATGAGCCCTATGCTATAACACACAGTGGTGGTATAAGCCCAAACTCGAGTCTCGTTCCTACTTCTTTGGATTGATGGGATCTATCCTAAAGCAAAGAGGCGCTTCTCAATAGACCATAGTAGCATAATTCAGTTGTATTGGACTTTCCTCTACCGAAATTTGAAGAGAGTTAAAAAATTGTCAAATATATATTATAAAATAAAAATTATTTTAATTTTTTTGTTTTATTTTTAACTTTGCTTATGGTTCATTTAGAATTAATTTTACATTTTAAAAGTTTTAAAGCTTTAAAATTTATAATATATATTTTGTTTTACATTTTAGTTATAAATATCTAAAAAAAATAGATTAGTTTTATTTTAGATTTATTTTGTAATATAAAGTTTAGTAACTAGTTATTATATTATATTTTAGTTAGGATAATAATATTTAGAATAAATTATTATAAATTGGTTTTATTGTTTTATAATTTAATTTTGGTATTTTAATTATTTAATATTCTTATAATTAAATTTATAAATACATTATTAGATAAATTTTATCCTTTAATGGCTACTATATATATAGACGTTTTAATGTTTTTGATTTTTTGTGATGGTAAGTATAAAATATAGTTTATTTGATGGGCAAAAAAGTCTTTGCTCATCAAATTCCAACACTTCATGTAAATATTGAATGGTTTATCTGTATTTTAAGATTTATTAAACTTTGATTAATAAATTTTTTAAATCTATAAGCAACCTACTCCCGTATTTTTTTCTTACTAGATTTTTTTGTTTCGTAAGCTTTCCATTTGTGTTTAATATTGTAATCAACGCTCTCTTACAGGGCTTGAGAAGGCTTAGAAGGAAAAATAAGAGTGTGGTGGTTGTTTTTTTTAACTCTCAGATAGATTAATCCTCTCCAAGCTACTCTGTGTAAATTTTATTTATAAAGGAGGCCAAATCGCTTCGGCATCATGTTGGATTATTTTTACCCATAATAATATATTTATTAAGTATATGTTCATATATATATAAATGTAAAATAAATAATACATACATTATGCTTTTGAATTGGACAAAGGTACAGGTAATCTAACTAACTCACAAATAAATAAACATTAGAGCCTAAAAGAATTATGCCTTCAAATTAGAGGTTAAAACCTTGTCCATTAACAACTTAAAGAGAATAAAATAATATGTATAAAAATAGGTAGAAGAAAAGAAAGAAATAATGAATAGAATTTAGCAGAATTAACTCTGCTTCTAGAAACTTGCCCGTGGGGGGGCAGAGCAAGTGGTAAATGGAATTGTTTGTAAATGGAAGGTCCCATGTTCAAATCCCCCCAAATTTACTCGTGTGCCATGGTTCGGGCGTTGTGGTTGCACCTAGGTTTATAGTGGTAGCAGGATTGGATCCCTGGACCCCGTGTCATGCGAGTACCAGCCCGTCCCCAGTTGTCGATTCCCCTAGTTTAAATTTAAAAAAAAAAAAAAAAAAAAAAAAAAACCTCTGCTTCTAGAAACTTAGAATTTCTTAAACTAAACTTTTATCCTAGTAAAGGCTTAACAACGGGATGAATATTGAAATTGTAATCACAATCTTTCTCTTCAATTTAAATACAAGAAGCCTCTATATGATAGATGAAATCAAAACCTTTAAGTATCTTACAAATATCTACTAAAATATAAATTGAACAAGAATAATTTGATTAACTTATTAGCACAAACTTATCAAAAAAATAGAAGAATTTAACGGAATAACAATACTCATCGGACTTTATAATCACCAAATGCTTAAGGAACTTCCACTTTCCTCCTAGCCATAGACCTTGAATAGTAAATTGATCATTTTACAAGTCACCCCCTAGCCAAACCAAGCATACCAAGAAGTAGTGATCCAAGCATTGTTATCTATCTTTATTACTAATGCAGAGTAGCCACAAGGTGTTTTACAAGCTTTATATAATTCATGTAACAAAACCCCTTCTTAACATTGTCCCTCCTAGAAAAACCATGTTTTTTCCATGGTAACTAAGCGCTCATGGAATTAAAACTGAACCCTCCAATGAACTAGGAACCATTACCCCCTGTGATGTTTACTTTCTATAAGATTTTATTTTTAGGAAAGGGCTATTCTTTCAGTTCAGGATGATATCTCTTCGTTATGAAAAATTGAGCTTTTTTCCTCTCATTTTCTCCTTTTATATTATTTTCTTTCCAAGAAACAGTTAAGTTTGAGTTTGTCACCATTTTAATTTTTTGATTCAAAATTAGATATTTTTCCCTCACATAGTTCTAGTTCTTCATTACATTTTATTATTAATTAAGGGATAATGTCCCTCCCTAATATGCTTGGTCCCTATTTCAAGTGGTTGTTCCTAAAGGAGTTAGAATATAAAGTTAGATAATAATAATAACTTTATTCATGTACTTTGATGCTCCTAGGTTATCTCAACCCAGCACTATTCAATACATTAATGCTCAAGAGTCTCCCAACTCCACATCAAGTCAAAACCTTTAAGTATAAACACTCTTGATGATCCAAAGTCTCCCGACTCAACATCAAGTCGAAACATTTAAGTATCATTTACAAAGAGTTCAAAATTCTAGGTATTACATCCCACCCCCCTTAAAAAATACACCAACTTGATGTTAGCATTTTTTAATATGAATTTAGAAATAAAAATGTATATATGTGCCTCATGTCATCCTCCCTTTCTCATGTGGCCTCTTCAAAACTGGAATGCTTCCATTGTATTTTCAGTTGGATGACAGTCTACTTCCGAAGCTGCTTTTCTTGCTTGTCCAAGATACGAAGGGGTTCATGCTCAAACTCCCCTTCTGATTCTACCTGCAACAAATCCCAATCAATCACATGTTTAGGATCATACACATACTTTTTTAAGTAAAGACGCATGAAAAACATTGCGAACTTTAACATGAGTAGGTAGAGAAATTTTATAGGCCACCGGGTTTATTCTTGTTAATATTTCAAATGATACACAACATATAGGAGCTAGCTTTATGCATTTTCCCAGGATTAGGGAACTTTTTGTTGCTTTAACTTTCAAATAGACATGCTCCCCAAGCCGATACTCTTTGTCTTACACAACATATAGGAGCTAGCTTTATGCATTTTCCCAGGATTAGGGAACTTTTTGTTGCTTTAACTTTCAAATAGACATGCCCCCCAAGCCGATACTCTTTGTCTTTCCTGCTTTTGTCAGCATAAATTTTTTGTCGATATTGTGCTTCTTTTAAATTTTGTTGTAGTTTATTTACCAGCTGCTCCAGTTCTTTTAATAGATTTGGCCCTAGCGTTAACCTGTCCATTATGTTTTCCAATGTCACAGGAGTCCCGCATTTTCTACCATACAACATCTAAAATGGAGTCATTTTAGTATATGTGAGATATTCATTATTATAAGCAAATTCTTCTAGATGTAGGTACTCTTCCCACTCATATGGGTTATGCATGACACACATTCTGAGCATGTCTTCTAGAATCTAGTTATTGGTTTTTGTTTGTGGGCGGTAAGTTGTGCTAAAAATAAGCTTAGTATTCGGACCAAACAACAAGGCTTTCCAAAGTTTCATGTGAACTTTGTGTCCCTATCAAAAATTATGTTTTTTGGTATACCATGAATTCTAAAAATTTCTTTCACAAATATTTTTGCTATTTGCACTATCTTGTGGTTGGATTTATATAGGGATAAAATGTGCATCCTTAGAAAGTTTTTCAACTACCACCATAATCGAATCATTCTACCTTTTACTTTTTGAAAATTCAATGATAAAATCCATACTTATCACTTCCCATTTCCATTCCAGAATGGGAAAAGGATGAAGTAATATAGTTGGATGCCGGTGATCAGTCTTAACAAGTTGGAATTATTGACAATTTTCAATGTAAAGAGTTACATCAGCTTTCATTTTCGGCCCAAAATAAATTTTCTTTATTGTAGAAACCATCTTTTGGTACCTGGGATGCCTCGAACAAGGATGTTTGTGGAATTCCTCTAAAATTACTAATATGATATTATTTATTTCTGGTATATACAATTTGTTTTTAAACCAAAGCAAACTTGTTTCATCACTTTTGAATTTTTCTTGTTGGTGTCCTAGTTTGTTTTCCTGAATTTTTTTATATTTATGTATAAAACATATCCTTTTTAATTGTTGTCCTAATTTCATCACGCAAATCAAAATCAGCTTCGTTGATTGTTACCTCATATAACAGGTGTATTCTTCAACTCAAGGCATCAACCACCTTGTTTTCTTTACCTTTGATATGTTTGGCCTCAAAATTGTATTGACTTAGGAAAGCTGTAACACCCTAGTTTTGACCCTAAGGGGGAGGGGAATGGGTGCCACGGTTTTGACCCCATGGTATTGAATTGTATATGATGTAAATATTTTTATTTGATCATGGTGTGGAGCTCAAGGCAAAGGCCCCACCATCGATTTAGTATTTTAGTTTTCTGCAATTAAAATCGATGCCGAAGGTATTTCGTGCTAGCCAGACACATTATAATGTTGGACATCATGTAAATATGCAATTAATAAAAATACCCACAACTAGCTATGTCAATGCAACGTTAAAGAGATGGGGGCATGATTCACAAGGAAGAGGGAGGGGGAAATATTCAAACCCTTGAGCCAATGGAGAAAAGCCAAATGTCAAAGTGAAAATCCATAAACTTGTCAACTACCCATTTTTGTCTTTTGTGCCCAGTCATTCAGAAATTGGTTGGGGAAGTTAATGCATGGGGATGGGAAGAGTATGAGAGTCAAATTCGAATTTGGGAAGCCAACCATTTTTGGAAAACGTGTTTTTGACTTCTTGGGCAAGTAAATTTTTGGAAATGCATGCCTATGCCATGATTCACCCATGTCTTTCATTCCTCACCCATTCTCATTCACATTGGGGCTCTCTCACACAGATGAAGCTTGATGAGCTTTATGCCTCATGATTTCTTGTTGTTTTCTTCACTTTCACTTCTCCATCCCCATAATTCATTTTCTACATTAGTGGGCAAATGGGAAGAAGGGGACCACGATTTTGGGGTTTTATGAGGCTGTTTTTGCCCCTATGAGCAGGTTGGGAGCCCCCCTCACATTCTTCTGCATTTTCCTGCATTTTCTCCATTCTCCAATGGTTGGGAACTTGGTTTGGTGGTGCTTAATGAATGGGAGAAGAGACCCACGGTTTTGGGGGTTTTAAGAGGATGTTTTTCCTTTCCTCACGCAATTGAGTTGCTGAGCATTTTCTCCTCACGAATTCTGTTGTTTCCTCATTGTTCCATACCCAAAAATTCGTTCCTGTGTTGCTTAGTGGTTAGGGAGCTAAGATTTCCCGATTTGTGGGTGAATGGAGGTCGTTTTTGCTCTTGCTATGCCCAAAAACGTTTTCTGAGTTCAGATGTATGATTTGTAGGTTTATGGTGGTTGAGTCTACTCCCATATTGCCCAATAATGATTCATAGAATCGTATTTTCTCACCCAGGTTTGTCTTTCCCCATCTATCATTTTTTTGTGGTTGCCAAACGTTTCTCTATAACCCCGAACTTGTATTTTGATGGGAGGGGCATCCTTGTATGGGATTGGTTGAATAAGTCCAAGGAACCCATTTGTTAATTGGTTGATTGTGGTTGGGTGTGATTGTTGGCTTGGTTGAGTAAGTCCAATGAACCCCTATGTTATTGGATTGTTTCCTTAATATCATGTGAAACCCAATTATTTATTGGCTTGGTTGGTCAGTCTATGAAACCCAATTGTGTGTTGCCTTGCTTGTGGGTGTATGGTATTGTTGTGTGTAAGAATGTTGTTTCCTAGTTCCTTATGGAAATCATGCCCAACTCGGGGGTGCCAGTGATGTTGAGAGATTGATGAGCACACTAGCCTATGGTTGGGTGGAACGTTGCAGCAACATAGCTAGTTGTGGGGAATCTTCTTCTCAAGATAAGTATTTCTTGTATTTAACTATGCAAATGTATTTGTCTTGTAAATTATCATGAACATGTTGAATGATTGAATGTGAATGATGTATTTGATTCCGATGTTTAATGAATTATACATCTGCCTGTGTATGTATTTACTTCAAGGCATTTTATTTTATATGTTATGGGGTTATATTTCCTGTTTGATAGCAGCAACTATGTTGGTCGTGTCCTCTCCATCATTGGGATGAGGGGAGGGGACGTGACAAAATCTAACCATCTAGCCTTCCTAGCATATAAATTGGGTTGTTCAAATATGTATTTTAAGCCCAAATTATTTGTCTTAAGGATGAATTACTTTCCCATCAGGTAATTTCCCCACGTCTTCAAGGAGTGAATAATGACAACTAATTATAAGTCATGCATGGCATAATTATTTTCATGTTCCTTAAGTTTTCGAGATTCACAAGAGACAACATAGCCATCTTGCATTAGGAATCCACCTAGTCCTTCCTTGAAATAATTGGTACAAACAATAGACTCTCTATTCAGGTCATCTATGTTTATAGCGGGTGTCATGATTAACAAATGTTTAAGTTGGAGAAAACCTACTTCACATTTCTCTATCTATATGAATCTTGAATCCTTTTTATGTAAGGATGTCATAGGATAAGCCATCCTAGAGAAATTTTCAATGAATTTCCAACAATATCCTGCAAGGCCCATAAATGACCGGATATCTGACACATTGGTGGGACTAGGCATGATTGCTTTCACCTTTTTCATATCTATGAAAATGCCTTCCTCTGATATTATGTGTCTCAAATATTGAATTTGTTTCTTATATAAATCACATTTACTAAACTTGGCATATAATCAGTGTTCTCATAACACTTGCAGAACAATTCTCAAATGTTCATCATGCTCCTTCTCATCCTTAGAATAAAAAGTACGTTGTCTATAAAGACTAATATAATTTATCTAAGTACTTACTCCAAATGTTGTTCATCATGCACATGAAAGTATCTGGTGCACTAGTTAGGCCAAAAGGAATCACTACAAACTCGTAGTGACCATATCTGGTTCTAAATGCAATTTTACTAATGTCTTCTTCTTAGATACTTACTTGATGGTATCCATATCTCAAATCGATCTTTGAAAATATCTTGGCTCCTCCAACTTGGTCAAACAAGTTGTCTATCCTAGGGAGCAGATACTTTTTTTTCATAGTCTATTTATTTAGCTGATGATGGTCAATGCACATTCGCATTGTACCATGCTTTTTCTTAACAAAAAGGACCAGTGCTCCCCATGGAGACACACTAAGTCTTACCTATCGTTTTTCAATCAGATCTTGAAGTTGAAACTTTAACTCAACTAGCTATAGTGCACTCATGCGGTATGGAGCCTTTGAACCGATACTGCTCCAGGTGCAAGTTTTATGGAAAAATATAAGTATCACTTAGGTGGAAACCCTAATAATTCTTCAGGAAACACATCCTGAAATTCACTCAAAATTGGAAAATATTCAATTTTTTGCTTGTCTTCGTTATTGTAATTTTGGATGTTGACTGCATAGACTAGACAACCTTTTATAACATATTTCTTAGTTTGCATAACTGAGAATTTCCTAACAAAAATTTTCTTTGGTATCCCACAAACTATTTTCTGGCTCCCATCATCATCAATGCAAGTAAAGGTTTTACTCAAGTAGTTAAGTATCGCATTATGATGTTCTAACCAATCCATGCCTATTATTATGTCATAGGACCCCAGATGTTCAAATTTTGCAGCTGCTTTCATGCCATTGATATCTATTTCGCAACACTTTATCAATTCAGAAATTTTCCTTTTTGCATTTGTAGCTAGCTCTATCATCCAATGCTTATTGTGTTTGGTCTTGATTAATTTACAAGTATTGACAATATTTGGAGTTATGTAACTATGACATGCTCTTGAATCGATTATAAATGAAACTGGTTCTGTTAGAATTTTACCTTCTATCTCAACCATAGTTGACCAATGATTAGCTTGTCTGCCTTCCAAGGAAGCACAAATACAAGGTGTCCTATCAATATCTTCAACTGTTACATCCTCTTACAGATTATGCAAAGTATTGTCTTCTTTTCTTAGGATAGTCCTTAAAATAACGAGGACCTTGACACACCCAACACTTTACTATTATAGGTGTTGATTTATTTTATGCATATGGGGCAGAATTAGTTCCTCTTTGGGATGAAATGTTTGACCGAACTTCACTCCTGGTTAAGTTCCTACTGTTTGGAAAAATTTTGTTATGTTTATGGTAAGGGGATGGATTAAAGCCTTTCATCATGCTATCTAAGGCTGCTTTGTGTTTTTCTCTACTTTTATTATTATATTCAGTCCTGTGTCGAAAGTGTTCATGTCATAGCCTATCTTTATATGAAGCTTCATCTAGTGTCTTAGGTGCATCAAATTCAATCTCATGTTGGTAATATGGTGGGAAACACCCCAAAAATTGTTGAATCTTAACTTTTTTGTCCCTAATATAAGGATAGTGCAACATTTCTAGGAACATATTGATTAAGGCATCCATTGTCATATACCTCATTTTCAATTCATGGAATTATTTAATCTTCTTATTAAAGAATCACTCAAACCTATACTTAGCTTGGAACAATTTTTAAAATTTTCCCATTTGACCTTTTTCTCTTAATATTTTTAGTGAGTTTTAGATCTCACCACCATCGAGAAGTTTTCCCATTTAAATTGTAAATGGCTAATAGGGATTTTAGTTCACTAGGGTAATCATATACTTTGAAGTATTTGGTCATTCCCAATAGCCATTCCTCAATTTTTTCACTTGATTCTAACTCTCCATCAAAATATGGGTCTTTAATTTTCTTCAATTCTTCTTGCAGTCCCCCTCTTTTATAGGATTTATACTTCTTTTTATGATGCGGGGACAGGGATGTGTTTGATAAGTCACCATTGTAATGTTGCTTATTTCCTGCTCTTGGGTTGGAGCAATTTTTAGATGCTCCTTCATATTCTTGAATGGCACTCCCTTCCCCACTACAAAGGCCTTTCATTTTATTTCTTAAGTTATGGGTTGTTTGTTGAAGATTTTTAATCTCAGTTAGCATTTGCAATAGGGCCTCATTAACCTCATGCTTACCTTTCCTACCCCCCATATTCTCATCCTTAATACTTTGAAGTTCATCCTTTAGACTTTGTACCATTCTCATCAATGCCTAAAGTTGTTCGTGTCCTTTGACTATCATTTAGTTCAATGTACATTACCTCTCCCCTAGGTAGTGAGTTAGTGTTTCCATGTTAACTGAAGGCCCTTTGTTCATTCATGTTTTCTAGGATTTTAAATTCCATTTTCTTGGATTTATGATCTGATCTACGAACTCTTCTTGTTAGGATAAGGCTTCCCAAGCCCTGTCCAATTCAGTTATGTATTTGGTTGTGTTTATGGTCAAGTTAAATAGTTGAGAAGATATTGAGTTATGATTTCCAAAATCATTTTGTACACCTGGTTATGTTTGTTGTGATAATGTCATATATCTTTTGTTTATTGTTGTGATAATGTCATATATCTTTTGTTTATGCAAAACTGGCATGCAGAAAGAAAATAAATATTACTAGTTTTAACTCTCAATATATGGATGAGCCCAAAGCTCACAAAATGTTGTAACCTTGCTTTAATAACATTTGTAACAACACTCAAAACACACTTTTTTGTGTGTAAGTAAATATAAACATTGTTGCTTCGTGACACAATCCTACTTTAATAAATTACATGTAATATTAAAGTAAGTCCGTGATCAAAACACACACACACACACATAAGGAAAAAGTAAAATGTTTAAAAAGGTGAATACTTGTAGCGTGTACGTCGAACATGATATTCTTGCTTACCATCAGATAGAATAATTAGCCATCCTTCTTTTTATTGGTCGTATTTGTCGATAAACAACAGTATCACTCCTTTACTAGCTTAATTACAGTAGTCCTTGTCCAATTTGCTCAATTTCAGAACTAGATAATCATTATCGTATTTATAGTATTGTTTGTATTATGATATGCAACAATAGTTTGTCCCTTTAGTTTGAGGAACGGGCTTGAGCAGGGTAGGAATTTCAAATGGCAGACACCTGTCAAAATTGCCAGTAATAATCAAAATCTGAAACGTTTTCTATATTCTAAACCAGATTTTGACAGTCTTAGTAAAATCTTAGCTGTATTTGACAGGTAAATTGGCCCATGACGAGCATTTACCCGTCAAATTCCATCCCTGAGCTTGAGTTTGATGTCAAGTTTTTCTTAGCTTCATAAGTAACACTTTATTTTATTTTGTGCAGGTTCACCCTACATCAAAAGTGGTTCATGTTCATGGAGAGTTCTTGAGAACTTTCCTAAGGAAAACCTTCCGACTTTCCTAATTCAACAACTTGTGAGATTTTATATAAATAAAGAGAAATGGTGTTTTCCCTCCACCTCGCATCCCTTCCAACTACTCCTTTAATGTTAATTTATGCTTAATACATATGGAAATTTAAGAGGTAGTGGATTGTGGGCCTCTACATCTCAACATGTCTTATTATCCCGTACCAAGTAATTACTCATAGTTTGATAGTATTGGGAGTTGTCGAGCTGGAGCAAGGGTTAATGTTTTATTTTTTGTTTCTCCTTTGAATTCATTCTATTTACAAGTATAGAGGCTCTTCTTGACCCAGGGATAACATAGTAATTTGACTTCTCTTTTGAGTGGTGTAGAATCTGAACACATAGTCATCGTGAAGGAGAGGTAGCTCGGAGGGTTCTGAGTTTTATTTCCATCAAGTTTTATTTTAAGAGGTCAAGCTCTGTAACTTATTATGGAGGATGTTTTATAGAGGTACGGGTCTTTCTTTGAAATATTTACTTGTTTAATAGGTAATGTTGCAAACATTATGAGCCCGCATGGGTGTGGTTCGTTGGTGGTTCACTTGATATGAAGGTATATGTTATAAATTGAAGGTCACAAATTCAAATCACGTTCGGTTTTACCCATGTCTCATGCTTGTGGGGTGTGTGGGACACCTAGGGTATAGTGGTAGAATGATTGGATCCTTGGACCTCGTGCCACGTGAGTACCAGCCCAATCTCCAGTCGTTGATTCCCCATTTAAAGAAGCCCCTAAAATGTGGAAGGAAAATGTAATAATAAGTCAAGGATGACCTAACCTAAAATATGGAAGACAAAATTAATAATAAGTTATAGGGCCTACCTAACCCTAAAAGTTACATAAGACATGTATAAATAAGATATGGAACTTTTAATTTTTATTTTCATCAATTGAAGATATGATACAAAAGATTAGAGGACCGAATTTCAAGGAAGAAGGCCAAAATTCTAGTGGAAAATTAAATATTGTGATGATCTATGATGATCGCCATATCTTGTATTATAGGATGGTTTAGATTGTGTCCTTTAGATGATATGAATTGGATATATTGATGAAGATGTGGTATAAGTTCCAGATCTCGATTCACTACAGTTTTGGAGATATGATCTTAGGAAGTCAAATATTGTGAATGACTCAAAAATCGTCTTTAAACAGGTCGGTTTGGAATTTTCATTATAAGTTTTGAATAATGAGGTATTAGAGAGTTCCCTTTGGAGGGAATGCATTAGAGAGCTTTAATAACATATGGTTCAAGTTTCATATCCTAATTCACTATAGTTTTGGAGATACAATCTCTGGAAGTCATGGATTTTTAATGACTCAAAAATCATCTTTAGACATGTGAGTTTGGGATTTTCACTATAAGCTTTGACTCGGGATTTTTTAAGGAGTGCCCCTTGGATGAGATACAATATATATATATTGAAGAATATGTGGTATAAGTTTAAGATCTTTATTCATTATAGTTTCATATTTATACTTGTTGGAAGTCATGGTTTGTGACAGTGATAATGATAGTGACAAAGACAATGACAGTGATAGAGACAATGACAAAGATAGTGAAAAAGATAATAATAATGACATAGTAACAATTTGATTCACTTATTCGTATAAGGGTGGCAGGATGGGGAAATTATAGGGGATTGTAGTCTCCTTCCAGTTGATGGTGCATCAATCTAGTGAGTTGGGGCTCACTAGGGATTGGAATCCTCACTACAGGTTGGAGCCTATGGTAAAACTAGGGGGTTGTAGCTTCCTTTCAATTGGAGTGGATAAACTAGTGGATTGTAGACTCATTCCATTTGGAGCTGGTAAATAAATTGAGTGTTATCTTTATATTATATAAGAAAAGCATTCAATGGTTTTCTCCCATTTGGATTTCCACATAAAAACTCTTGTGTATTGTGTATGGTTTATGTGATTATGAATGTTATTGTTAATGGTTAATGGTTGCATTAGATATTAATGTTTGAAATGTTAAAAAGTGCCCAATACTAATTCACTCCCCCTCTAAGTATTGGTGAATATTCCAACATTTAAAATTTATATAATAGTTTGTCGTGGTTACTTTTTGACCTCAAAATCATAAATTATCATGAGTTTTTGAATGATTTAGACGATCCTAGTTCATAAGAACAAAGTTCATGTCCCCAACCATATAATATTCATGTCCTGGAAAATAAGTTGATCTAGGATACCATTCTAGAACTCTATCCTTTGGTAAAAGGGTCCATAGATGTTCACCAAGTGAAAATCGAGATTAAATTCTTCTAGATAAAACTTAATTGCAATAGCTAACTTCAATAGAAATGATCTTCAGTTTTGTTAGGAAGGTTGTATGAATTTTGATAATGGTCCAAAAGAAGATGCAAGTCGAATTTATTTTGCTGGTAATATGTCAAGCAATTGAAATATCTCCTTTGAGACGTGTCAATCAAGCAATATTTCTACTTACTACTGGTGCTTGAGAAAGCACATTCTGAAATATAAAAACAATAGTTGAGTGTGTTGTAGATGATCTTATCAATGATACAAAGGGGTCTTCAAATAGATGTGAGTTCCTTTGTTTATAGTTTGTAACATATTTTTCTTTATTATCGTGGCACTATAATGACTACACCATTTTCCTCTTTGTAGCTATGTGATCAAGGAGGATGAAATGGAGCGTGTTGCTAATGCAATAGCTGATTGATTTCTACTTTTCCTTTTCTTAAAACTAAGAAGAGTAAACACATTCATATGGAGTTATTTTCTATGAAAATAGTTTATTATACTATTATGCATGGTAGTATGAGAATTTATTGAAGGACAAGTTTTATGATAGTAGTAGGCTTGGGGAACATTTTGTGTAACCATTTCATCTTTCTAATGAACCTTTTTCGTCTAATTTACAATGAGGAAATTTGATTCCATTTGTTTTAAATGAATAATTTTTTTTTGTGGATTACCTTTTGTGCTATCAAGTTCTCATCCTAAATTCTAATAAAATAATTTGTCATCAATAATGTAAACCTTCTTTTCAGTATATAGTATTATTAATCCTCAACTTCAAGTTTTACTTGTTTCCTCGCATGGATGAGGTTTTATATACCATAATTCATTATATATGATAGGTTAGTGTAGTGAACATCTTGGAGTTTCCAATGGATGAGGTTATATATACCATAATTCATTATATATATGATAGGTTAATGCAGTGAACATCTTGGAGTTTCTTTAATTTTGGCATTGCTTAGTCTATCTTAGATCATGGTCATGATTATTATGTCCTTAAACATCATATATTAGCACAATGAAATTCACTTCTTAGTAGTGTATTCATTGGATGCATACAATAAAGTGAGTAAACTCATTGTATTTTAAATATATATTGTTTAGTTATTTCCATGTAATACTAAAAGATAGTTTTTTTTTATGTTTAAATTCAAACTAAGTTCATCTTCCTTCAAAGAAATTTGTAAACTTTCAATTTGAAATGAAAATTAAAGTATGTTTCATGTGTCTTTGGGACAAAAGATGATTGCTTGGAAAATATTTTTGAAATATAGATTATAAAAGCTTCCTACAACATATTTCTACCCTATTATCTTTAGCACTTTCATTTCAAGAATAAAATGAGAAACTTCCATTACAAAAGTCACTCTTTAATGGGACAAATACATGAGCATTGGACCACAACAATCCTTAAATCATAACATGGAAGCATTTTCAACTTTACATTAACAACAAATTGTTGCTTATATGTTTTGGTCGCGTGCATAAGAGTGAATGATCTTATTGCTTGTTACTTGGAAAACCTTCAAGCTCTCTTGTTTCCAAGTAGTCATACAATTTTCTTTGGCTCTTTAATAAGTTGTTGCACTGTTTTTTTATTATCTTTCTTAACCTTATTTGGAGCATATGTGTGTTTCTAAAGAGGGTAACATGGCATGAAATTATACTCATGTCAATATACTAAGTGTAGAAATATAAAGGGGTGTTAAAATGGTTTGATAAAAATGGATACTTACAATATTTAGAGAAAATAGCAGGGAAAATTTTAAGGATCCAAACTTATTTGAAAGTGTATAAACATTGGAAAATCTTACCAATTCTTAAAATTTCAACTATAAAATATTTGACAATATTTTTAAAAATATTTCAATTTCTAAGGATTTTATATAGTTTATATAATAATCTGACGATTTTTAGAGTAAACAATTATATCCCATCGAAATTGGGCAAAACATGGCTTCAAAAAATGCAAATTGGCGTATCTCTTTTTTGAAAAAAAAAACATGGAAAATAGCCCATGGGATAAATTTCACTTCTAAAATTATCCTTGGAAAATAGGTGTTTTTTTTAATTAGAAAGATGTATTGGGAGGGGGGGTCAACAGTACAATTTTCAGAGGCATTTTCTAATATATAGTGGAATTAGGAATATTCTTTAATATCTCGTGAACACATGTGATATATCACAAGTTTAATTAGTGAACCCTTCGAGTACTTACTTCTTCAGAACTCATTACAATATAAACCTTCAAACTCATCAGCTAACCCATCCTTTATAACAATTAGAATTAAGCATAGGCTTGTGTTGGAATGATAATTTTTCCAAGTGATTAGTTAAAAACCTTAATCTTGGCATGCACCTATGTCTTCCTAATGTTACATTTTCTATGTTGTAAAAGTTATATTCACTTGGATGACTTAAGGAACCCTAAATTTCCTTTTCCATCAGTAGCCCCTCTCATGTTTACAAGAAAGAAGTAATGTATTTTCCCCTTGAGCGGGACTCTATCTTAGGTGTGTCTTTAGATGTTTCAATCTTTACTAGGTCATAAGTTTCCTAGTGGGTGTTAGATTATGGGTCATTGACACTAGTTTAGTTTTTATAGTGGCCACCAATTATATTTGAACATGGGCCTTGCCCAAATAATCTTGACCAATTTTTTATTCCCCTCGATCTATAGAAAAAAAGACATTGTTTTTTCTTCATTTCACCATTTAAGAACATAAGAGAGAAGATTAGTAAGAATCCCTAGTAGGATCCCATCGTTGGTACCTCTATGAATTCTGCTAATATATGTCATAATAGAAATTCCAAAGGGTTAGATCACTCAGTTGAATCATCCACCCAAGACATGGCGTCAACACAGAGGCATCATTGGTTCAAATCTAGTTGAGTCCCTTGGAGTTACAAGCTTCTATTATGGCTAGCGATTGAGCAATCATCCATTCATATATTCTACGGAAGAAAACAAAATTATGTGAAGTTTTCTTTTGAAAAAAAATGTGATCCAAATATTTTGTGAGGATTAAAGAGCCTAGGAAAAATATTTTGATACTCCTTCTCAAGGAATTAGAATTCTGGTTAAAAGATTGGAATATTTAGGTAGAGAAGGACATGACTCATGGATCAATAATGAGAATGATGAATCTTTTTCTTGGCATCAGACTATTTTCCAATTCATTGTTATAACAAAAGAGTTGGAATTAACATCCAAAATCCATCTATCATGTGTATCAGCAAGTCTCTCATGTGTGTGAACAAATGTTGGTTGGAAAAGTGTGTGGTGTCAATTCCAAATGAAGATGTAAGTCAAGTGCTAATTGAAAGTAAAAGGTGTAATTTGTGAATGCTTATTTAGGATGTTAAGTTATTTCAATCCAATGTTACAATAAAATGGTTGTCACCACTATCATTGCACATTTAACTAGTCGTCCTAACAACATGTTCTTGTTTAAATCCCCTACATTAAATATACTGATCTACATCAAAAGATTTATTATGGATGCTATTTACAAATATGGTAAATGTGGAAGGAAAAAAACATCTTTTAAATTTCAATATATATATATATATATATATTAGGTGTAATTGAGTGTCATGTTTTGAGCCCCAAGAGTTAGCTCAATCGGTTGAGCAACCGTAGTTAGGCCTCCCGGCAAGTGAGGTCGCGGGATCCATTCTCCTCGACGCTCTTGGGGTTAGGCATGAATTGTGCCGAGAGTGAGGCCCCTTCGGGTGGGCCCTCTTGAAATTATTCCGTGGATGTAGCCCGTCGGTCAAGCCGGCGCGTGAACCACATTGAAAAAAATAAAAAAATAAAAAAATTGAGTGTCATGTTTTGATTGTTCATGTGATTCATTTTCCCAAAATTTATCTTACTGTTGATTCATTTTCCCAGAGTTTACAAATACCATGATTTGATTTTGGTCAATAATTGATTGATATGGTTGAAAAGGTGGGACAATCCCTAAATTGTTGCCAAAAATGTTGTCTCTGTCCATATTCATGCCAAACAATCTCATGAATTAACCCAAACCTATAATTCCCCAAAATACTTTAGACCTTCCCAAAGTTGACCCAGACCTGAATATGAGGCCTCTTATTGTTGGTTTCACCAAACAGACTAACTTGTAGCTGAGCTTCGAGGCTGGAAACAAGTCCATAATTGTTTTTCAAGCTAATATAAGGTAAAATCATGCTTCAAACTTCTTTGGAAACTTTTTAGGCATAAACCAAATTTTAAAACCCATCATAAACAACATATATAACAACAAACAAAAGGAAACCAGGTTAAATGATGGTAAGTTGAAGGAAACAAACATTTAGGATCTATGAAGGTAAGCTAGAGGAAACAAACCTTTAAGATTTGCATAATATGGCATAGAGTTTACCACTAACTCACTAAATGTATGAAAACAAGTATGCCTTATTTTTGCCATGAATCTTTATGCTTGTGAATACACCTGAGAGTGCAAGTTAAAATTTGATCTTGTTTAGACAACTTGTACTTGTGTTTTCCTTGATATGATCTTATAAATCATGTTTACAAAACTAGCGGAGTGTGTAACCATAATCATAACTTCTTGTCATCGCGATATTTACATTGATGGAAAAGATGATTTTTGGGTCACATGTTAATAATCTAGAGGCAATATGAATTCACGCTTTTCCTCCTTAGTCTTCAAGTTACTGACATTATTTGCTATGGGTTCTCATGGATTGTACTTAAAAGTGTTTTAATTACTTATACAATCAACATGAGATGAATAGCTGAAAACACCCAAAAGGAAAGGCATGACTTGAACATCAACCTTTAAGCTTCCAACATATATTTACTAATTGTATGCATGAAAAACAATCAACTCAACACCAAACTACATCAGTAAAAAAAATTAAAAGGAGGAAATCAACTAAAGTGTAACATAAAAAGGATGTTGTCAAAAATCACCTTTGTTTTTAGTTCATTTAGGACATCACCAACAATAACGTGTTTGGGTAATCGTATAACATGCACATATACATGTTGATCATAGAGAAACAAATAATACATTTTTGGACTTTAGATCAATTGTTTCAATGATACATTACAATTTTTGGTAATAAATTAATGTGAGAGTCATGTTTTTCTCACCCCATCTTTCATTGCATGGTGAAAATGTAACCTTTAATGATTCCAACCCCTGCATATTTGAAAGTGGTATATCTAGTACTTCATAATACAAGATATTAGAAATATTCCCAAAACTACATCAGTAAAAAAACATCAAAAGGAGGAAATACACTGAAGTGTAACATAAAAAGGATGTTGTCAAAAATCACCTTTGTTTTTAGTTCATTTCGGACATCACCAACAATAACTTGTTTGGGTAATCGTATAACATGCACATATACATGTTGATCATAGAGAAACAAATAAGACAGTTTCGGACTTTAGATCAATTGCTTCAATGATACATTACAATTTTTGGTAATAAATTAATGTGAGAGTCATGTTGTTCTCACCCCATCTTTCATTGCATGGTGAAAATGTAACCTTTAATGATTCCAACCCCTGCATATTTGAAAGTGGTATATCTAGTACTTCATAATACAAGATATTAGAAATATTCCCAAAACTACATCAGTAAAAAAACATCAAAAGGAGGAAATACACTGAAGTGTAACATAAAAAGGATGTTGTCAAAAATCACCTTTGTTTTTAGTTCATTTCGGACATCACCAACAATAACTTGTTTGGGTAATCGTATAACATGCACATATACATGTTGATCATAGAGAAACAAATAAGACAGTTTCGGACTTTAGATCAATTGCTTCAATGATACATTACAATTTTTGGTAATAAATTAATGTGAGAGTCATGTTGTTCTCACCCCATCTTTCATTGCATGGTGAAAATGTAACCTTTAATGATTCCAACCCCTGCATATTTGAAAGTGGTATATCTAGTACTTCATAATACAAGATATTAGAAATCTTCCCCAAAAAATTAGATTCTCAAGTTCTCAAACTAGAAGAAGGTCTTATGTCCAAGAATTCAAGTGTTCAAAACCACATTTACTTGAATGCATAGAGGCTTGATAGTTTGTAGTACTAAATTAGTACAATGTTGTGCCTCTCGAGCCTAGAACTGAACTATTTCAGTGGAAGTTACCATCATTGGACTCCATGCAAAGACAATTAAAATAGTGCAATTTTTCAGGGGTATCAAGTGGAGGATAGGGCAATAGGAAAAAAAATTCCAACTATTGTTGATGCTTCAACTTTGTTTGGCTTAAACTTTAGTAAATTTTTCCACCTCTACTTCATTGTGGTCAAAGTCATTTAGTAGTTCAAAGCCTTTCATCTTGAAAAGCCACAAAATGTGTGTTCTGCATATAGTTGTTAAGTCTATTTTCATTCTTATAGAAATTGCTAAAAGGCAAGGTAGTTAGTGTCATCCAAAAGTACGATTTTTATATTAAGCATGCCACCATTGTTCATAGATAAGGGATAATCTAGACTAGTAGGTAATGGACACAATTAAGTGGGGGTGTCAAAGGAGGGTAAAAACTATTGTACATTTGGCATTATCTTCACTTTTGCACAAATGGATTCATGATAACATGGTTTGAGATTCTACTTGAATCATGGATCCAATCCTAATTACTAGGATGTGAAAAGAGGAAGAACACATTCACATACTTTCTCATATATGGCAAAAAGGTAATTGTATTATTGAACATCTCATTTCCCTCTTTACAATGATATTAATTAGTGAATGGCGAGCACTACCTCGTGATGCAAATTCAAATTAACAAATTAATGAAGTTAGAGGAGGTATAGGGATAATTAAGTTACTGGTTTCTTAAGCATGCATCCAGTGTTAATAATTTAGTCTGGGGGCCTGTTACCCCATTTTGTATGGGTGTTTTCTAGTAATTTTTTTATCGCATGTTTTAGAGGAGATTTGCATTTTGATGGAGGTTTGATACCCATGGTAATGGAAGGTAAGTTATTGCTTCATGAATGATAATTCCCAATGATGAATTTGGGTCAGTAACTACATGATGATTCTCTAAAGCAATGTTTGTTCTCTAAAATATGGTTGATTTATCAATCTCTTGAAGAGTACCCTAGTGACTTTGATTATACATGGTCTCTAAATCTCATATGGTATGTTTTCCTTGGAAGCACTTAGCAAGTTTGAGTGTTATAAAGGCATTTGGAAGGCTTCCATGAGAATGCTCCAAACCCTTGAAGTCCTCTCTTTGTGGATCATCCTTGTTTCATATCATATGAATGAGATCTTGTTTCTATTGGGGATAATGTTTGATTGAGCAATTTCTTCATTTTTCTTTTGTGGCACCTATGGAGGCATGCCTTGCATTCAGTTACATGTCATGACTAATTGCTCTCACTTCTAGTTCTATCATATTTATAAAGTCATAAACAACTAAATTGCTTTTTAGATTGCATATGAGAAGGAAAACTTTGAGAAATAAAGATGCTCTCAAAGGCATGCTATTATTATCTTCAGGGTTGTTCTAGCAACAAAACCTATTCTCGGCACTTGGAATTTTAAGTCAGTTATATGACAACAAGAGTGAATGCTAAACTACAGACTTATTAGCATATTTCCTAGTACTATCTTTAGGTTAATTCATAGCTGGAAAAGTGCCCAAACATCAACGAAACCATGTACATGAAATCGTGACTTGAAGACAATTGTGTATCGAGTATAGTTCATCAGAAAATAGGGGCAAAGGCGTTTAGAAGCAAAAATTATAGAGTAGCATTGCCATAGTGTGATCCAAATACTAGGGATTTTGTTTACACATCGATAGATTATATAGATCCATGGTGGACTTGTCTTAGATTGAACAATGATGTTTGATTCCTCATTGTAAATATTGGTTTGATATTATTTGCACATCTAATGGTAAACATGTAGGTAACATTTTACCGTCTTTAATATTTGCATTTGTTTATCCAAGATTATGAGTAGACCTAAAGAAACTTGCATATGTGAATAAGAAAAAAGTTCTTAACAGAAAGAACATTTATATATTCTATAAGCCTAGTGAAAAACTCTTTCATGGTTATATTTGTTCCTTTTCAATGATTGATTGTAGAAACATTGCTACTTTTTCTTCCTTGCATATTTTTTTGGTTTAATTTGCTACCATTTCTAGCCAAAACAAAGCTATGGGAAAATGAAATACTCTAAATTACCATGAGTTTTGAACATGTTATTACTTTTCTAAGGTGATTTCTCTATAGGACATTTGGTCAAGTTGCAATTGATCCTTGGAAAATCAACGTCCAAGTTTCTTTATTTTTTTTATTTTCAAACCGTAATTCACCCCTGCTCTTTATGGAAGAAGTATGACCAACCTCGTTATAAAACTAAAGTTATAAGGGCATGTGCACATATTTCAGGGCCCTTGTTCCGTTTTTCTAAATCCTTAGAACCACTAACCTTTAAGTGTATTTCTAGGCTATGCTCAAAACTCAAGACTATATAATTACTTAATTATTCATGTACACAAAAATGGAACATAGGGAGGTTCCGGTTTATCTAAAAAGACAGAATTACATGGTTTATAAATGGATTTGACATTTATGGCTTTGAGTGAAGTACATAATTTCTAGTTTTTCTTTAACTAAGTTATAAGTTTGTTCTGTGATAGGTTTAATATTTGTACAAAGTTTATTAATCAATTTAATTTTATAATATGAAAAACAAGATTTAAAAAAAAAACAGTAAATATATGTTTATATTGTAGGTTTTTGTTTTGAAAATGAAAGGATTGGGATTATATAGAATTTTTTTTTACTTTTATTATAAAATTATTTATATAGTTTTTTTTAATAAAACATTTTCATATTTTTATTATAATGATCTGTTTTCATATATAATATTTTTATCATAAAAAATAAAATATTTAATTTAATTGATTAAAATTTAGGTTTGGATTAACTAAATAATAAATTATAACATATTAAAATTTTAAGTTTGATAGTATAAAGAGTTAAATATAAATAATTTAGTAATTAAGCTTTGATGAGTTGTGTATTTTTTTATGCTTGTTTTTAATTGAATAAAGTGTTGAATAAAAATAAAATAATCAAGCATTTGATGAGGTGTATTTACATTTTTGTAGCCAGAATTATGTAAGATTATTTTTTATAATAATTTTTTTTTGAAATTTTGAGGAATTTATTTCAGATTTTGGGATGGACGAATATCTATGTTTTTCATCTATGAATGAGGATGAGGCAAGTGTATAGTCCAGATTGATTTTATGGTAGTCCTTACAAATTCAAAATAAACAATTATTAAAAAAAAGAATATAAAAAACAATTGATGCATGGATAGCTAGTAGGTGATGCATTGATAAATCCTAGTTGATGCATGGATACCTCAAGGATTTTGAGAGATAATTGTGAGTGATAACTCATTTGACTAAAATAAGGCTAGAACAAATAACAAATAATTTATTAGTGACACTTAACTTGTGACCTATTAATGTTCACCAACCACAAGTTAAGTGGTTGTGCTAATTAAAAAAAAAATCATATATAATTTGAAATGAGTAGTTGTAAATAGTTGTTAAATATATCAACTATAACTTATTTTACAAATTCATATGATGAAGGATCTAAGTCACTGACGTTGCTCAATAACGCAACATATCCTAAATAACTATCAATATGCGTGTGCTTTCTAGAAGATTCCATTGGTGCTCCATGTTTCTCAACATATATCAATACATATCGGCACCATGTTGACCTCCTCTTTGCAAGAAGTTCATCAACCAGTTCAACTGGTTCATAAATGACAGGTATCTTTGCATGTTCTATTGGATTCTCCCTCTGAACATTAGAAGGGGAAGAATCATCATCATGATCTTCTGATATAGGAGCCTTAGCCTCCTTTGTCTTTAGATCACATTCAAGCTCATTTGAGCACTTAAATGTTTCCTCCTCATGGAAAGTCACATTCTGAATAACCTCAACATGTTTCTCACCAGGTATATATATTCTGAATTCCTTGGAGGTTTCACTAT
Organism: Pseudotsuga menziesii; assembly: GCA_001517045.1. Taxonomy (NCBI): domain Eukaryota; kingdom Viridiplantae; phylum Streptophyta; class Pinopsida; order Pinales; family Pinaceae; genus Pseudotsuga; species Pseudotsuga menziesii. The sequence goes on along the minus strand of LPNX010257382.1, from coordinate 712,668 downwards.
ATCCCACAAAATTTCCCTTATTGTCAGAAGGTTCCATCTTGGTTCTCTTTTCTTTTGGTATGTGAATATACACATGGCATCCAAATATTCAAAGATGTGAAATGTCTGGTTTCTCACTAGTGAACACCTCTCCAGGTGTTTTCTCATCAAGAACTGCATGCAAACTTATTTTATGTATGTAAAATGTTGTACTAGTGGCTTCTGACCATAAATAAGCAGATAGATCCTGATAATGTAACATGGCTTTTTCAGCCTCACAAACAATTATGTCCTTTCTCTCTGCAACCCCATTCTTTTGTGGGTTGTAAGGAACTATTAATTGTCTGCATATCCTTGCATCACTACAAAACTCATTAAAATAATTTGATTCAATATTCCTACTTGTATGATTCTCTACTAAGTATTTATATTCTTGAAACTTACTGAAGGTTTCACTCTTGTCTTTCATGAAATAAATCCAGGCCTTATGGGAGAAATCATCAATGAACAATACATAGTAAAGATATCCACTGAGGGAAGGGGATGACATGGGTCCACATACATCTGAGTGCACTAAACTTAAGATTCCTTTAGATCTAGTATGACTTCTAGGAAACTTCTTTCTAACATTCAGTCCTAAAGCACAACCCCGACAAACAACATCATGTACAAAATCAAAACTAGGCATACCTTTCACCATTCGCTACACACCAAGAAGTGCTCTGAAGTGGAGGTGTCCAAGCCTCCTATGCCAAATATCACATGGGATGATAGTATGATGTACCATGGCTGAATTATGATTTCTTGGGACCTTGTAAATCCCTCCTTCTCGAACTCCAATAACAGTAGTTGTATCAATGTTCTGGTTCTTTGGCCATAAGTATGCTTGATTTTCCATGAAGGTGAATCGAAATCCCTTATCTTAAAGAATTGAAACAAAGAGTAGGTTCTTCTTTAGTCTAGGGACATAAGGAATGTCCTCCATATGTAATGTATCTCCCAAACTTAGTTTGAAAGATGTGGATCCAACTCCTTGGATCGAATATGTGGAATTGTTCCCCAATTCTACCATGCATGAAAATTGCTTCTCTTTTAAGTTGGAGATTGTGCCCTTGAATCTTGGCATGTGTTTGGAAGCACAATTGTCAATCAAACATGTATATTCTCCCTTGATTAGATATCCGGACAAAGCAGAGACAAGGTAATACTCCATCCTTATCTCTTTCTCCTTGGGTGCATTCTTTTGTGGAGTTTCTTCTACTGCAGTGGAGGCATGCAACTTTTCTTTATCCTTCTTCTTTTTATTGCACTCTCTTGCAAAGCGACCTCTCTTTCCACATTAGAATCATTTAAACTTTTATTTTTCAAAATTCTTTGTAAACTCTTTCTTCTTTGCATGAAAGAATTGCTTGGGAGTGAATGGCTTCCTCCCTTTCTTGGTTCTTGCCATGAGGGCAAGATTCTCCTCCTTAGTGCACACAACTTTGTTCCAGATGTGCCCCTCTTATTGGATGCAATCATGCCAAAGTATTTTGAAATTGGGATGCTTTTTCTCTTATATTCACCACAACCAACAAGGTATCCCATGAGGAGGGGATTCCATCGATGGTGGTTTGAAGAAGGTCATTCTCATCCATATTCACATCAATTATTGTTGGTTGATCCTTCACCTATGAAATGTTTGTGAAGAAAGAAGTTGTTTTCTAATCTCTTTACATATTCATGTTATGCAACTTGTTCTTTAAGGCCCTCTTTCAAGTAGGATCCTTCTTCTCATATAAGTTTGTGAGTGTTCCAAAACACTCATTTGTCCTCTTCAATGGTGTGATCACTAACATGAGGTTGTCCTTCACGGAGTCATATATGATCCTCTTTTCCTTTTCTTGATTCTTCTTGTAATTGATTCTACCTACATTTTTAGTGGGATATTCAATCACAGTCGTCACAAAGGAAACGAGATCATGCTCTTCAAGAATATCCAACACCCTCGCCTTCAATGCGTTGAAGTTTGATGTGCCTTCAAGTTAGTCTTCTGGTCAAACTGATATTGTTTCCATTGCTTCAATATATTTTCCCAATACTTTGAGATATGCATAGGTTTGGAATATTTGCACAAAACTAAGCTCTTGCATGCCCTTACTCTGATACCATGCTAATGTTTGAGCAAAAAATTGAATATGCTTGAACTTTAAAACATTTTGACAATCAATTACAACATATGTTAATCTCATAAAACAATTCAGTCACATAAATAATTCAATCCATAAGACAAAGATGTACCTTGGGAAAACCCTCCAAACTCAGAGGATGAAAATCCCAACAATTCTTTGAGTATGATAGATAATTGCAGAGAACAGTTTTCAATACATGAGCATATTGCCTGATAAGAGATATTGAAGCAGCAGTGGAGAATATGTAGCAGCAGCGGAGATAATTAGGAACATTGTTTGAGCCTTTCCAAGTGCATATCACTTTAATAAAAATATTTTAATTACATGGAGGAATATGTAGCAAATGGTTGCATGATTTTGGTGCACTAATTACTTCACCATACCCAACATTAGTGCCCACCCAGTCTTGGTGTCAAATTGGCACCTCAAATTCTCTTCCATTCAAAAGATATGTGCCTTCCTTATTTCACTAGGAGTTAACTGCCTTTAACTGAATGTGAACTAACTGAACTGAATAAGAGCTTGATTGAATTGATCTCAATCATCAATTGACTGTTTGACCACTAGTTAGGGTTTTAACTGAATGTCTTTAGTTCTTTACAATCAGTGTCATCCATGAACAAACACTTTGCATAAATCAAGGAGAGATTCATTAATTAACTTAAACTTGTTTTCCACAATTTATGCTTAACTGATGTCTTTGTAATTCGAGTTACTTAAAAGTCTATCACATGCAATTTGAATCCTTACTCTTTATCTATGCTTATCTCATTTATCATTAATTAACTATTGAATGGTCCAAATGTGTATTAATTAATTTAACCATCTTAACATATCATACTCAGCAGAATTATTCCGCATACTTATTATCACACATATAACCCCAGGCCATATAGTCACATGCTAAAGTATGTCACTCTAGGGGTAGCTAATCCTAAAGGAGAATTATAAGATTTGGTGACCGTGACTAGTAATACATCACATAGTATAATCACTTTACACAATAAAGTACACCACCTCACAACATGAGGATATTTGTAGGACTTGATATTACTCACAAGTCTATTGTCTTGATATTACTCGCAAGACTAACTTGATATTACACACAAGTTTAATGACTTGATATTACTCACAAGTCTATTGTCTTGATATTACTCACAAGACTCGGCTTGCTATTACTCACAAGCTTTACAACATCGCCACCTCAATCACATGAGGATACATAGGAGTTTATATGACTCACAAGTCTGACTTGATATTATTCACAAGTCTAGAGAATGACTCTTCATGCTGTAAAATCAACACATCCTTCGTGGTATTTTCCATATTGGTTAAACACTTGTATCTACAAAAAGCATCTTAGTTGTCCAAGAGTTAGAAAAGTACAAAGATATTTCATTATACACAATATTAATGTTTTCGTATAATATTCTTAAACCCATAACCTCAGAGAAAAGATAAAAAAACATAAGAGAGAATAGATAAAACTAGAAAATTATCCCTTATATAAAAATATAGAGAGTTATGTTCACTTTCCCCTTTAAGGGGGAAACCTCTAAGAGAAAATATCCAAATACAATCACAATATGCGACTCCACATTCTATAAATTACTACTCTATATATAGTGTTTCATTATCCAAATGCATAACTAATTGTGGTCCCACTATTAATGAGGGTTAACCTCTATTGTAGTCGAGTGGACTGCATAGTTACCAGTGATACATATTACATATTACTTAATCAAATGCAATGATACAAGAAAATAAACAAGTAATGGTGGATGAAGTAACAAGTCTTTCTATTACTCAGCAAGAACACATACAGAGATGATTAAATAAGATACAAACTTCTGTCTATATCTGGCTCTCAAACCTATTTATATGATTTACAAGTTGTTACATAACTACCTGTCGGCTCAACTGACCGACACGACATGTATTGGTCGATAAAATCTATTGATATCTTTACAAGTAGTTGACCGGAGGACCTAGTTAGGCGACCGACTTAGGATCATCCATTATCTCTCCCACCACAAAATCTTTCGTCATCCCGAATAAATGTGGAGATGAAAACTTTGGTTGTCTAAGTAATGAGATAACATGTTGTTACTATTGTAGAAAGATGGTATTGCCGTAGAATTTTTATTGGACACAAACTTTGACAATTGCTTCTGCTGAGACTGACAAGTGGTGCTGAAATTCTGCCCAAGTATGTAGTGCATTCTCGAGGTCGATGGTGAGAGTGGTAAGGCTAAACAGGCGCTCCATCTTGTTGTACATATATTGGTATTGAATGTTGATCAGGTCTAGTTCTAGTATTCTAGTATTCTTGTAGGCGGTAGCGAGTAGTATTTGGAGATGTGGCCTAATGTTGTCGACTTTGTACAGACTTAGTCGAGCTTGACCGATCCACCAGTATTCTTGTTTCTCCAAATTTGATAACTTTATGTTTTCTAAGATGAGATAGTCATGAATAGTTTGAGCAAGTGCTTCACTGGAAGTATGTCATTGTTGTTGTAGTAAGTAGGTGAGTTCGCGTGGCTTCTGCATTTCTTCAGAAACATTGCCATAATGTGTATACCAATTACGCAGAACTTATGTGTTTATAGAAGATTATATGGCGTATTTTCTTATCATTTTGTGTGCTTATATGAAGGCCATGTATTGATTTCTCAACAAAATAGAGGTTTCTTCGGCATAATCCTGTCGTTTCTTATTCATTTTTTCTTGGAGGGTCGACATGACACATTCAAATAGTGTTTGAGATTTATCCAGAGGGGTTTCCTTGTCAGTCCTTGACGGGATTGGTCTAATACACTGGACTAAGTTTTCACACTTAGTAAAAAATGTTGATTGGTTTGCTTGTAATCTTTCAATGTGCTCTTCTTCCATAGTTCTTCTATGTTTGTGCTCACGATCAATTTCATCTTTAAGAAGGCCGAGCTCTTCCTCTTTTTCTTTTCGAGGGTCAAATATAGCAATTAGACCGAATTGATCTAAGTTGACAAGAAGACATGGTTTCTTCTATAGGTTTTGGAGGTGTTGTTGTTGCTTCTATTTTTCCTTGTATTGTTTCTTCTTTTATTTCCTTTGCTTTCTTTTCCTTTTTTCTTTCTCTTTGTCGTTTTGTTTTTCAAACTCTTTATGTTTTTCTACTGCTTTTTATGTCTCTACTACTTCTTTTGGTACGGTGCTTCTTGACTCTGCTATGTGGCTGGTGTTGTATTGGTAGTGTTGGAAGGGGTAAGTGGAAGTAAGTCAGTGGTATCAGGAGGGGTTGGTGAAAATTTTGGAGGTGGCAGAGGTAAGTGAGGGTTGTTGGTTGGGTTCAAGTTCTCTTGCAACAATGGTACTTCGATATTGCTTTTCGACACAGATCTAGAAGTTGATTCCAGGATGTTGGGTAAGTTTTATGAGGGATAGACAGTGGATCTGGATGGAAGTGGTTTTTCTAACGGGTTCTGGGATGGTGTTGAGGATGGATGTTCGAAATCTCAGGGAATGAAAGATGTGTTTTGTTGTGCAAAAATTTTGCTAGTCGGGTTGGTGTTTTTATGCAATATAGTTTCGGTATACCCAACAATTTATGGCTTGGAGGTGGTGGGTGGTGGTAGCTCAGGTAAGTTAGACTCGGGTAGGGCTAAGGTAGAATTCTGCCTGAAATCAACTATGACTGGATTCTTTATGATCATTGTTTTCCAATCAGGGAGGATTGAGGGTAGTTGGTTGATGAACTCTTGTAGGTCAAAGTTGGAATGGATTCTTTCTCTTAGGGGAGAAAGTAGTTGTTTTACAAAGCCGAGGGTAAGGGTTGAAGGCTTGGTATTTGAATAAGTCGATATGATTTCTTCTTCGACAACAGGAACTAGGGAAGGTGGTGGTGAACTCTAGGTGAGATCGACATGTGGTTCAATAGAAAATTTGACTTTCTCTGGCGATGGTACTTTTGATTTAACCTGTTGTTCTTATTCTTCTATGACAAACTCTGTTAGTTGTTCCTCTACGAAGATCCTATTCTTTGCAGCATCTTCTAGTATTTGTGCGACACTGTCGAATAGTTCAGCATTGTCATCTTATGTTGACTCCTAAAGGATAATCTTTCACTTTCCTTTCCCCTGTGTTTTGTTCTTTATGTTATGTCATGCAAGGAATATTTTGTTAGGCACTCGATAGATGTTCTCCTTTGTTAGTGAATACTCCAGCATAGGAGTATCCGACTGAGTGCTCTCCTTTGAATGTTCTACTCTTTCTTGTTGTGATGTTATTGTAATCCCTAAGGGATTGATGTCGCATGCCTAGTCACAGTAGAGGGTAAATTTGTTCAGGTGAAGTCAAAATTCATTGTCCTTCTCCTTCTCAATAGTTGTCATAGGTTCGACCATTTACTAGTCAACACGTTTTGCTGATGGTGATATTTGGAGACTTGTGTTGGATTGTCGGTTGAGTTCTTCAAATATTCCCTAGACCGTGGGGTAGAAGTTGAGTACCTTTATTGCTCTCGTTTCTCCTTCTAAGTACCAAAGCGACATGTGATCTAAGGAAAGCTAGATATGTGTGGTTGGTGGTAGATTTTGTCGAATGTTTTGGGGCACTCTCCATCTAGTTGTTTGAACCTTCAAGTCCTAGAACCAAATCTCAAGCAAAATCTTGGTTGTTGCAACACCAAATCAACATCCACCTGGAACAAATGATCTAAAGTTCCACATGACTGGTATTTTCTGCGCAGTGAAGTATTTGTCACCTACTGGTCGAGGATGAGCCATGGTGATCCAAATTATAAGTGATGGATATCGAATGTGTGACCCATCAACCTGGAACTTATAGAAAATATTTCTGACAATATTTTCTAGGTGATCGACCCATCAGTACACTTTCCCTCATGTTGCCACATTTTAAACTGCCTCAAGCATGTCAAGTTTAAGGTTGAATCCTTGACTAGTTCTTATTAACACGTCAGACACAATTCATGTTGTTATATTTTGTGTGTCGTATATTATCTGATTGACCTATATTTTGTGTGTCGTATATTATCTGATTGACCATCAATCCTCTGGAGTTATTCCCTGCGGGGGCACCTATGATTTCTTTGACCAATGCGGGGTTTGGTCGAATGGGTATTATATCCCCCTTATTTGAAAGTCTGGTAATTTGGCCAATTAGGGAACCGTCAATATCAATAGGTTTGTCGAAATATAACTTCCCATTTTGGTAATGGGTTATAATGAATTAAACGATGATTTCTTTCAATCTAGCAAAACTATCCATTAGTGGTGCATTCATGTAATTTAGGATGATACTGGATCTCAGATTATGGGCTTCTTCTCTCCATCGACCGTCCGTTTTGGTCCCCCAGTCGAGGATTTGATATTAGATTATTTTCCATTAGTGTTTGACTACTTTGGAATTATGTATATTATGCAGTCTGATCTCCAGTGGTGTGATAGCTTTCTCTAACCATATGATTTTGGTAGCTGCGGATCTAGTGGTTGCATGAGATTTATTTGGTGCCATATTGCGGGTAGATTTATTTGGTTCATAGATTTGTTCTACAGGTGTGGACATATCGGTGCTCTGAAACTCAAGTTATTGGCAGAATAGCATACAATTTTATTCTATCCCAGTATTTATAGCAGAGTTGTTATGTGTGGGAGAGTGCGTAGTGGTTGGTAGCATTAATTGCGGGATTGGTGAAGGAATTAAATTTGAATGACAATTTTTTGACACTTAGTCCCAGGAATTCCAACTTTTCTTCTCTACGTGTTGTGTTTCTCGATGACTTGATGTGACTATTTTTTATTCATAGGTGTGGTGTCGATGTGTTTCTTTATCTTTTATCAGGTTGCATTGGTCGATTTCACATTGATGCATTCAGGAATCTCTTTCTACCACTTCTTGTTGACTTGTTCCTTCATGTCTATGCTTCTCATATTGTTAAATCATACTTCCAATTTTGTGGTTCGTTGCTTCTTGCATTGCCCTTGTCAGTACTATTTCTCCAGTATCTTGTGATGATGAGATTTCCAATAGACTTGCTTTGGTTCCTTCCAGTTTATATTTCTTTTCCTGTAGTATTTTTTCAACTTATTTGAAGTAGTTATAATCGGGTATTTTTTCGCTTGTATGCTTTGTAATGTCTTAGTCGGGTGTTGTTGACCAATTTTCAAAACACGCTTTCATTTAATGTCTTCAATCGAACTAAGTCATTGGCATTGATTTCTTCGAAAACATATGGGCCCATCCATTCAGTATGCAACTTGTTAGGTTTCCATTTTACTCAACTATTGTAAAGTAATGCAAGATTGTTGGTTGAGATATTCTTGTTCTTTATGTTCCTGTCATGCCAAGATTTATGTTGTTGTTTTTGTATTTCTTGATATTGTATTTCTATTTGTTGGTGTTCTTTGAGCTTCAACATTCGTGCTAGTCTTTCTTTTCTAGCGTGTTCGACATCAATATGTAGTAATTCGGAAAGCATAGGTCCTTGTTGGTGAAAATGCAAGGGAAATATCGCTTCTTGTCCATATACCAATTTGAATGGGGTCTCACATGTCGATATTTTATAAGCTGTTTTGTATGCCCATAGTACTGCAGGTATTTTGTCATCCCAATCATCCTTGTAGATATTGCATACTTTAGTTAGTCCTTTGGTTAATGTTTTGTTAAAAGCTTCTAATGCGTCGTTGGATTGAGAGTGATATGTTGTGCTCTTTCGATGCTCAATCAGAATTTTTTTTGTTAAGATGGATATTGTTTTGTTAACAAAATGTGAGCCTTAATCGTTGATTAAGGTTACTAGACATCCAAATCTTATGACAATATTCTTGTATATGAACTTGGCATCTATCTCAGTTGAACAAGTATCAACATGTTCTACTTCTACCCATTTAGTAACATATCTAACTGTAGTGATAATATACCTTGATCCCATTCATCTACCAGATATCGGAAATGGCCCAATGAAGTCAATTGCCCATATTTCAAATGTTAAACTTGGATTTACTGATATTATGAGAATTTCTATGCTTTCTAAAGGTTGGCCAAGTCGTTGACAACGGTCACATATTTTCACAAATTATCGACAATATCTATGTATTGTCGACCACCATAATCTTGACTGATGATTTTTTCTTGTTGTTGTGTTGGCTTGAAAATTTCCTCTCGTTGGTCCATAATGTGCTTCATTGATTATACTTTTTCTTTCTTTGTCAAGATAACATCGTCGTAGAAAATCGTCTGGTCGAATATTGTAGAGGAAATTATTTATTATAGTGTAAGGTGCAACTTTCATTGTTAGGATCTTCTTTCTCTTTTCATGCATTCCTTATGGGGCTTGTCCTTCTTCTAGGAATTGATCAATCTTTGCTAAGTCTAATGGCACAAATTCTATTCTGAATAAGCGACCATCTGGTAACTCGTCCTCAATTCCAATTGGTTCTTCCCTATGTCTATCCTCGATAAGTGGTCGGGTCTGACATTTTCTTTTCCTGGTCATACTATCACTTCAAATTCGAACTCTTGAAATAACAAAAACCATTGACAAATTCTTCTGTGATGTAAAGGTTTATTGACCAAGTATTTTAGTGCTTGATAATCTATGTAAAACACAAAAGGGTTAGCAAGTAGATAGTGTCGGTACTTCTAGAGTGTGAATACCATTCTCGATGCTTCCCTTTCAGTTGTTGAGTAATTTATTTCCTCCTTATTCAATTTTTTGTGTTGTAACGGTGTTCAGATAGTCCATTCCATCATCGCCATGTTGTGTTAGGATCGCACTGACTACTATTCCTAAAGCATCTATATGTAAATGAAATTTGATCGACCAATTTGGGAATCTTAGTATGGGCACTTCGACTAGTTTCCTCTTTAATATGTCGAATGATGTATTGCATTCATCGATCCACTGGAACTCTTGATTTTGTTTTAACAACTCTTCCAAAGGGTATGTCATTTCATAGTAGCGTCGAATAAAATTTTTGTAGTATCTTGTATGCCCTAGCATAATTATGACTTGCTTGGAATTGACTGTAGGCTTCAAGTCGAGAATTATTTTTATTTTTGCATAGTCAACTTTGATACCTTCTTTACACACGATATGTCGATATCATAATTCCTATCTACATTGTAAATATGCATTTCTTGATATTTAGCGATAATTGTATATGTCGACATCTCTCCAACATAAGTCTTAGCCATTTGCAGTGATTTTTCAGCATGGAGTAGATCGTCCAGTCATTGAAGTATACAACCATAGTTTTGCAGATATATTCTTGGAATGATTTGACAACAATTCTTGAGAATACAGTTGGTGTATTATTCAATCTGAATGGCATAAATTTATATGCAAATGATCCGAACTCGCATACAAATGTAGTGTTATTTGATCCTCCTGAGCAATTGATACTTGGTTATATCCGTAAAATCCGTTCGTGAAGGAATATATTCATGTCCTATAACTTCATTTAAAATTTCAGCGGCAAAAGGGGTCAAAAATGGGTCTGTAAATGTTACATTATTGAGTTCTCTGAATTCAACACATATTCACAGTCATTTCAAACCATGCTTCGCAGTTTGAATAATCGTTGGGATCGCCCACTTTGCTTGATGGATATGGTAGATAATTCATGTTGCCAGCATGATGTCTGTTTCTTTCTTTACTATCTCCTTGTATTTATGTACAAGCTTGTATGGTCTTTTCTTGACTATTTTTGCATCTGGTCTAATGTCAATCTTCATTTCTCCCATTTCTTTCATATTTCCTTTCATATCTTTGTAATCCCGGGCAAAAACATCTTGGAATTATTTCAGTAGATTTATAATTTCTGTTGTTTGCTCTTCGTTCTAGTAATCGCCTATTTTTGCAATTTTTTGTCTATCGTCATTGGATATATTTATTTATTTTATCTTGACTTTTGTGTCCATACATTATGGTGCTTTGCTTTCATTAATATGTCAATCTCCGTCTTTAAATTGTGAAAAATCCGATGGAAAGTCTTCTGCTATCAACCTTTCAGGATCCACTTTTTCTGAAGTTTTGACTTTGAATATTATTCTAACTAGCTTTGAAGTGCTTGGATGTTTTGATTTCCACTTGAATATTTTACCTAATGTTTTGTCTATTTCCAACTATAGTCTTGTCAAATGTTGGATTTTAGTCAACTTGATGTTGTTACATGAAGCATTATGTCAAACAATTCATTGATCCTCTATTGTTAGTTTGTTACTTGTCGGTTGCAGAAAAGTTTTCACATGTTTCTTGCTTTGGTTAATAGCTTGTCGTGTGGAGAAAATTTGAAGTCTTTGAGTAAATTTTATTTGAGTTCCTTCCAAATGAATGTTTCTCCTCTCACTTCTTCTATTTTGTACCATTTGTTCGGTAGTTCTTTGAGTGTATTTGGAAAAAGGTGAGCTCAAATTCATTCATCTTTGTAGGCCAATATTCTCCATTCCTTATCACATTTGTTAATGTGTTTCTTGGGATCTTCTCCTTGTGTGAAGGTTGGGATATTCGCTTGTGTTGTGAGTTTATTTCCTCTGAATCTTCCGACGAAGTATGTTGATGTTGTGGTCCAAGTATGAATTCTCGATTGATGTGTATGCCACCATCTTGCAGCTTGTCTTGTTAACATCTCGACCAAGCTCTGAAGTCTACCTTTTTCACCTACATTGTTTGAAACTTCCTCGACATGAGTAGATGGGGATTCTCATTCTTTGTATCTCAGTGATGGCATGGTTGACGATTCATTTTTCACCGGTTCCAGAGTCGGATATTCTCTGATTTTTATTTCAAAGATCTTTGGAATGCTAGTGACAGAAAAACATTGTTGTATCTTGTTTTTAGGGATGGATTCAATTGTCCAACATTCTCGTGCTTGTAATTCATAGTTTTCTATATCCTAGTCATAAATTTTAGCATATGAATTGTATCCAACTGATGAGGGATTTCCAAGATGGAGTTCTCCTTGTGCGTTTGGATCAGCATAATATTCATTATTATTGAATTGGTATCTTTTTCATATGTCGACATCGTCATCAATTGGTTATGTCCAGGGCTTTCCTTGTGACGGATGAATTGGTACAATAACTTTATGGCCATTGCCTTTAAGTTTTATTCTTTCTTTGTTGAGTGATATCGATGCTTTTAGTTTTCTTCCTCATGGTTGGCCAACTAGTGCAGGGAAGGAGTTGGATCATTCCTTATTATTGATGATTTCAAAGTCGAATTGAGTCGTTATTCCTTTTATGGATGTGTCGACATTTTTCCATACACTGATTGGTTCGATTAGTCCTTGGTCAGCCAATTTTAGGTAGATGCATGACTCATGTAATTGGGGTTGACCAAGTTGTTCCCAAGTATCGCGAGTCATGATATTTACCTGCGATTTGAAGTCGAGAACGACTTGTCGGATGTGGTAACCTTCAATTTCCAGATCGACAAGGGGTTCTGCGTCATTTTTATCTTTTTTATTTAGTCGACATATAATCTTAGATTGTTTTTCTTCGACATATTTTATTTTAATGTTATACATTAGATATATTAATTTTGCAATGGCTTCCTCTTTGGTTATTAAATTGAGCAATCCGTTAATAGATTCTTGTCGAGATTCATCATGGTCTTCTTGGGATGCCATTTCTTGAAATATTTTTGATGCATTATTATACAATCATTTTTTCTCAGTGGGGTTAGGATAATCCTCTTTATTTTTTAATTTACTAATTTGCAGATTATTGAGACCAATTTTTGTTCCTTATTGAGTTACAATATGAATATTTTTAGTTTTAACAATATCAGACTTAGGGACACTGGACAAGATGTAAACATTATTTTTATTTTTAATATTTTCAAGCATGGTAGGTAAATCCTCTAAATAGTGATCACCTACTCCATAGTTTGTACAAAATTTCAAATCAGACTAATCTTTATAGGGACACTCTGCATGTCGATATCCTTCGTTGAGGCATGTATAGCATTGTATGGGTCAATGTGGTCATTTTTATTGACTTTCATTAGTTTGACCATGACCATGGAATCCTCCTCGTCAATTAAAGTAGTCGTTACATCTATCATATCTTCGGTTGTCATGTCTTGGATATCTGCCATTTTTGTTGTTCTGGTCGTTCTATTATCATTTCTGTCATTTCTATCATTCCTTTCATTTATGTCATTCCTTTGGTTGACAGTATTAGTTTGGTATACTACTTCATAGTTTTGTTTGTTCTTTAATTTTAAATGATATTATGTTGTGGAATGATATTGACTTCACATATGGCACACCAACGAGCTTTCTCATTCTTCATATTGTACAAACAATATTTTGTCGTATGTGAGTCATGCTCTTGGTAGATGTCGCGGAAGCTTTTTTTTGTACGAACTGAACGTCTTGTCAATGGTCATCCTGTCGAAAGTAGCCTTTTGTATGGCCTGATGTTGAGCATGTTGTATACCAGAGTTCTCCTCCTTTGATTTTTATTTCATGGGTGGATTTCTACATGATCTCTAGTTTTTCCTTGATGCATAGGTTGACAGGAGCTACAGGGTAATCATCATCCATTTCTATTTGCAACGCTTGTCAATGCATCTTTATATGTTTATAACTTATGTAAGCAGATGTACGTTCTAATTTTCTGTCATAGACCGACAACTAACCATTGGATCAATAAGTGTCTATCAATGTTGTAGTCAATCTAGATCAGCAAGTCTTTGAATCTTTTATCGTATTCCCTGAATGTTTCTATAGGATTTTGAATAATGGTTTTCAACTTTTTAGTCTTGAAATGCTTTGCATTAGGGGTTTTGAAGAAAGACATAAATTGTTGTTTTATCTAACCTTTCGTTGCATTGGGATTTCTTTCCATGTAGGTCATGTACTATGTGAGAGATCTTTTTCGAAGAGCACTAGAAAATTGTGTCATTTTTCGATCTTTGTTAGTGATGGTGTTGGCCTCCCATATTGATTCGTAGACAAACCAATGTCTTTTTGGATCTTCATATTCTTCATAGAGAGGAATGTGTGATGTTACGTGTAGGGATAATTTTAAGAACACCCTCGAAATTTATATGTATAATAAATGGGAAAATCTCCCTAATATATAGGAAAAAATGAAGGCTATTTTATCAATAATATAATATGTATATATATTTTTTTGGCCAATCTTTCATTCTATTATATAATCTTGTAAAATCTTGGTGAAACTTTCACTATACAATAAGATATTGTAAAATATTGGCGAATATTTCACTGAATTATAAAATATTGTAAAAACTTATCATCAAATTATAAAATCTTGTAATGTCTTGGTGAATCTTTTGCTAGGAAGGATCGTCTTCTAATTATGCGGATTACTAAGGTAGTGCAATGCAATAGCATACACTAGATCTTGGATATCTCAACTCCTAGACCCTCAAATGAACAAATGCATGAATGAGGAGAGAAGGGATTTATTTATACATTTTACAAGCAGTGTTGGGTCACTCACAACTGTAGGTGTTGGTGAAACACGACTACACTAACTAGATTCAAGGAAAGTGGGGACTCCATTTTTTTTATCTCGTCCATTAATGGTCCAACGGACATGTGGGGACCCAAATATTGATATACTGACAAACTAATAGAATTGAACACTTTACACTATGGAGTGATTATGGCACCCACGAACCATTATTGCAAGGTGGAGTATTATCGAGACCCACAACCTCAATATAGTGTATGAATTCCCAATTAGCTTATTTTCCAAGTGTCTCATTTTTGAGCTACACTTTAAGAAAAAATAGCCTTCTTATCTTTTTATAGATATGAATGCCACTTTTTCTTTTCTTTTGTTGACAATCAAAATATGAATTGTGTCATTTGTTAGAATTTTTAGAGTTAGTATGAAACTTGAAATGGTTATTAGAAATAAGAACATACACTAACTACAATAAAAATGACATTAATGCATCATCACACATATCATTATAACTACTATGTTAATGACTATTTTTTCTCAGATAAACTGAGGAGGTTTTTGTATCCGTGTCCTTTAAATTTTTGAAAGCATGCAAAATGTGGTAAAATTGTTTTATCACCCTCATTGAATGCAAAATACTAGATATCAAATTGCATAATGTCTACGTCTTGCTTAAACAAACTAAATCATATATATATCATACATAACTAATCCATTTCTGGATTATATGATAGCCCTTACACATCAAAACAAATCACCAAAAAACATTTTACTTCTGAATGACCCTTACAAAAAACAATATATCGTAAAACAGATACCAAACCTAACAAATTTAGGTCACAAATAAAATTGATGAACTTTGCAATATGAATAAAAAAATATACCAGTCACGAACTTCTCAATACAAATAAAAGAATCTACCAGTACTCTTTGGACAACTCTACAAGAAGACAGCCAAAGTAATGACCATTCCACTGAAGTCTTGCCATTATAATCAATGGGCATTCATTTATATTACAAACATCCCAAACATCAATAATAATAGACATAAAAAATTAACATATACACTCTCATTAGCACCTTAGATCCAATAATAATTGCAGAGCAAGATCCTAATAAAGCACATTTTAAACAACTAGGTCAAATTCAGATTGAATATATAAAAACCATGTGGCATCTCTCCATTAATAGTAGCATACACTAACAACATATAAATGTCAATTGATAGTTTAAATATGACAGGGCATAAAATAAATCATATATTTTGACCTCTATAACGCTTTCATAGAACCAATACTCCTAGGATAGAATATTACCGTAATAACACTAAATGAGACCTAAGAATCAAGAATTCCCTAGAATTCAACAAGCCTAAAAAAGCATCCATGATAAAAAGCATGATAAAACCTAAATTTACAATATAATAATATATTGTAATTGTGGTTAATAAGCATAAAAAGTTTGATAAAAAGCATACCATGTTAATTATCGGATGAAAAGTGTGATGTGAGTTTGTATTGTCTAATAAATTGCATGTGTAGCATGCCCCTTCAAGACTTGATCTTTCAGAAATGGAGATGTTATGAAAAGATTAAAATGTCAAGAAAACTAAGAATGACAAGTGGAATCGCATCCCTAGAACCTTCACCCTACAAGCGCAATTCGATGTGGGTGAACCTTGAATCGTTGTAGCCTTTATATAGAAAAAAATAGCCCCTTATTTTCCCTCACATACTGGAAATAAAGGGATGAAAGAAGGTATCACACAAAATTAACTAAAAATACAAGAAAATGCAACTATATGTCCAAATTACAAGGAAAATGTAGGGATAAATAACCCTTGGGAGCCTCCATTACTGAAAATTGGGGGCGAAAGAGTGATTTCACTAGATTTTCTCCAGAAATTAGGGCAAAATATAGATTGGAGGGAGATTTTGTTAGGGAGAAAATATTTTTTTTCGTTTTCCTCATTAATATATGGGAGGCTATTCATTTTGAATTTTTTTTCTAATAAATATTGGGCGAATATATTTTAGCTGAAAAAATCCTTTCCATTAAAGAAAATAGTCTACTGAATTTTTGTAACCCCCTTAATATATCCAGGGGCTCTATATAGCCCCTAAAATTATCCTTGGTTACGTGCGACATTTCTTCTGCAATTTCAACTTCTAATGTAGAGCGTGGTGAGATTGGATTACTTCTAGTGGCTAGACATCTTTCATGGTTGTTCTCGACAGGTACTATTTCTAGTTATGTGCTTACAAGAATTGGTGCTCGCTCTTTACTTTTGACAAAAATGTATTCAGCTTCAGTTGGTTCTTCATCAACTAACGGATGTTGATTTTCGTCTCTAGCTTTATCGATATCCAGGTGAAATTTTGCTCGATCTGGGTATACCCTTTTTGGAGATTTCGACTGACTTGTTGAACTACTCAATACTGGAAGTGGTAGGGGGGCGCTTCTTCATGATCTGAATAAAGTAGATGAAAACTTCAATTGGATAATTCATGTTGAAAGGTGACCCAATTCCCTTCTCGCGGTCGATGAATTAATAATTTTTCGACTCCATATACCTGACTAGCCAGTGTGAAGTCCTAAATATTCTTCGACAATGTCTTGCACTTGAGCACTCTGAGTTAACTACGATGGGGAATGCAAGGTTATAACCTCTAGTATATTCACTTGGAGAGATATTTGATGCTCAATCCACAAGTATTCATCCATCGATGACAGATATTCATCAATTCCCTCTTTTTGTCGAGCTCGACTGGACTCCGATGGATTTCCTCCTGATTTTGTCACCATACCTGACTTTTTCTTTTTGGAGCGCACAATCCTGCTCCCTTATCTCTTTGCATTGCTTCCTTCTCTTTTCTCATTCAATATTTTGGATATTTGGAGTGATTTTGTGCATCATTGTTCTATTTTTGTCA
This sequence comes from Pseudotsuga menziesii, assembly GCA_001517045.1. Lineage (NCBI taxonomy): Eukaryota > Viridiplantae > Streptophyta > Pinopsida > Pinales > Pinaceae > Pseudotsuga > Pseudotsuga menziesii. The sequence continues at coordinate 695,141 of LPNX010257382.1, read as the reverse complement.
TGTTTTGGGGATTTTCCACTACTGGCCATATCGTGTTTTCATCTGTCATATGCCATTCATCTACTTCATGAGGATGCGGTCGACCACCCCCCATTATCGACCTGGAATATTTGAGCAAACTAGCATTATGTAGTGCTTCATTTGCTCAAGAATTATTCCCACTCTCTCTTTCATGAATTTTTCCTTTGTTTTTTGACCCAATTTGTGTTCAAGGTTGGCGATAACAATAGAGGTTGAGGTTCGACAATATGTGTTGCTCCTTTTTCTATCAAGAATTTGAACAAAAATGTTGGTAAAGAACAAAGGAATTGGTTGGTGATGTCGTTATAGAACCTTTTTTCGACGTTGTCAATAGAAACTTGTTCTTCAATAGCATGGTCTTCACAGAACTCACCGGCAATTCTTTCGCACCACTCTCAAATATTTGTGCAGCCTCCTTTAGTTAGTGTTTGAATTAATTTTCGCTCTTTTTCATCTGTATGTCTTTTTATTCAGGAACTTATTCAATGAAAATAGTATGGATTCAACAAACTTTTCATCTTTCTCATAAAATAATTTCTTTCTTGCTTGAGTGATAGTCAACTTGTTTCTTATGGCATAGTTTTGCAGATAGTTTGTTATCTTTCTCTCCCACCATTCCTTAATCTCTTACTCAGATATCATTGGGTCATTCTCATCATCATCTTATGCATGTATCACCGGGAACAGGACCAATGTTGTATTCGAGTGGATTCCATAGTTACCAATTATACATAATATAGAGTACTTAACCAAACACAATGATACGAGGAAATAGACAAGTAATCATGGATGAAGCAACAAGTCTTTTTATTACTCATCAAGAACACATACATAGATGATTACATAAGATACGAACTACCATCTATATCCGACTCTCTAGCCTATTTGTATGATTTATAAGTCGCTACATAACTACCTATTGCTTCAACTGACCGACACTACATGTATAGGTCGACACAAGCCATTGATATCGTTTACAAGTAGTCGACTGGAGGACCTAATAGGGTGGTCGACTTAGGCTCCTCCAACAATCACAGAGGGGAATTTATTCATTAAGGATACCCGTTTTACATTAAGTCGCTACCCACTAAATATCTAATGGTACTTAAGGCATTATACATTGATAAATCATGGAGGTTAGGGTAGGACACTAACATTCCCTCCCCCTTCAAAAGAAACACTTTCCTCAACGTTGGAGATAGAGAAACTACTACAAAATTTCTAATGGTTCCCAAGTAGGATCTTCCTGTCATGTATCCTTACACTGAATGAAGACTTCATACATAGTGCATTAACATATTTGATTCTCTCTGGTGGCCAAAAATTCTTCTAGTTGGATCCAAATGGAGACTTCTTCATCTAGTTTTGGTAATGTAGTTTTAAAGAGGAATGGAAACCATGTGTGCAGATATAAATATTTGTACACCGGGTTTCCATAACTCTCTAAAATTGTCTACCTGTGAAAACACAAACACAAAAGAAATGTATTTTTAACTAGACAATTCTGACCCACAACCTTCTTCAAATATGACACAAGAAATACTAGGTGGATCATGAAGTGTTTGTTTAATTCAAAAAATCTTAGGATCCTCATGCTTGAATGAATTCATTGTGAAATAAGGTTGTAGGAAAAAGAAGCAATTCATTGTACATTGATCAAACACTCATGGTGAAATTGAACAACAAAGGAAACAAAATTAGTCAGCATAACATTACATCCATTATCATTAATCTTTGTGTAATACAATGATGATACAAATAAGGAAATTTGGATCCACTAGGTGTGATTCGAATTCCATGACTTGGACTGACTCGAGAGCTAACTAACTATGGGAAAATCACCATTAGAGCTCACTAAAATAACTCAAGACGAATAAATTAGTTCACAGTCAGTTAATTGAACAAGATAAGTAGGAAAAGTCACCTAACCTCCTTAAATGAGGAAAGAGTGGCTCTAGGCTAACTGGAGATGAACTGACTGATGCCCATCTAAGGATAACTCAACATAGTTTAGGGTGAACTGATGGTTGGAATCGCATGACTTGTTGTGGGTTCCTAAATTATATGGATTGTCCTTTTCAACTCCTAAACTCATGCAAATGGGTGCATCAAGTGGTAATTGGGCCCCCAGATGAGTTCCCCATGGCACTAGTGAGGTGGAAACATACTCCTAATCTAGGAAATAACATTTATACTATGGTGGTCAAGGGAAAATTATAATTTAATCCTAACACCCCCCCTTAATCCAAAATTGGACAACCTGGGCCCGGGTAACTAAGACCAAATGTAACCCATACAATCTAATGCAAAAAGTAACTTCTCAATAATCCAAGAAAATGGTGAAAACCTCTTGGGAATCCCACCCTCCCTCAAAATGAAAAGTGGGGAATTGGATCAAGCTTTCACACCAAGAGACAAATTTATCCTAAGTAAAAAATATTGTTTGAAATTTCTACAGTCTGTGCCTATGTAGAGTAGTAATGTAGTGTGATGGTCCTTATGTGCACTAGTTCCCTGGTACAATGCATGTGAACCTCTCCACCTTATTCTAATTTGATTCCAGATATGAAAATAAATGTTGTTGCTTTTTCAACCAAACTTGCATATTTCGAACCTCTTTGAAAGTATGGAAGAGTTGAACTTGGGATGCCATGCCCTCAGGCCTTTCTTGAGCCCATACAATGGATTCCTCATCTTTCATGTCAAGAGAGAATCAGTGTACCCCTTAGGCCTTTCCATGTATAATTTTCCTTCCAATTTGTCATGTAGAAAGTTACTTTGTCTCTTCTTTCTGGAGGAAGAATGACATGATCCACTGTCTCATTGTTCTTTAGTCAGCAGAAATTTTGATTAAACCTCATCATCATGTAGCATCTCTCTAGGAGTTTGTAGCACCTCTTTGGGAGAAGTGTATTTGCTTGACATAGCGTAAGGATCTCATTTTGAAACTTAGATCTTGTTCTCCTCTTGTCAGATGATTCTCCAGCCATGTTCCGCGCGACCTCGATAACCTTTCGAGCCCATTTATGCCTAGGATTGGAAGGAGGGACTGGATCTGGATCTAGATCTTATTGAAATTAATCTTCAATTCCAAGAACTTATTCAACTTAATCATCTGCTTTGGATTCTGAATGTGAAACATTAATGGAAACCTTATCAAATGCAAAAGGTTTAGGTAGAATGAATTTACCTTCCATTTTAAATGGCAGTTGATATTGCATTGGATATGAGTATGGCAGAAAGTGTGAGAATTCATATGCCTTGGAGGAATGGTTTGCAACACCTTTCTCTATCAGCTTCCCAATTGAGATATCTAAGATCTCCACTGATTCAGGATCAAATACAACTTTCTTTGGTGATCTTGTATGAGTCATCTAGTATAAAGACAACAAGTTTGTTGCTAAGGAGGGAACATAGAGGAAATTATTAAGCACTCCATGCTCTAATTTAATTGAAAAATTCCCTTAAGCTTGGATTTGAGTGTCATATCCCATGTGAATACTTGAAACATCAGTAATTTTTAACGAAGAGAATGATTCTTTGGATGCAACCATGTGATTGGGGGCTCCTGAATCAATGAGGAAGGAAAGATATTTTGAAATCTAGCCTTCAGTGCATGGAATCTCTCATGATATTCAGTCTTATATCCATATTCATCCTTCCTTTCACCTTCATGGAGGGAAATATTGTGTCTATTCAAGGATTCTTGACATTTGATCTGTGGTCTTCTTCATACAACCTTTATCTGTATGGTTTCCTTTCTTATAGTAGGAGCACTTTCCCTTGTCAAACCTTTAATGTTTTTCCTTATTAGAGCCTGAGGATTCATTTGATAGATCAAAATCTTCCTTAGGTTCAAATCCAATGTTCCTCTTATCCTTTCCTTTCTTCTTCCTCCTTGCTTGTGCATTCTTTGTCTCCCCAACTAAGAGAGCTTGATTTGTGGAGGCTCTAAGGGCTCCCATCTGTATCAGCTTATCTTGTTCCTAAATAAGAGATTATGTGAAGGAATCAAGTGATGTCATTCCCCAATTAGAAGTTATTAGTATCCCGAAATGAAAGGTGGATACAAACATAGATAATTCAGGTCCAAGTTTTCTCAGAATGGAGAGAACCAATTTATCATCCTTCTTGTCAATACCACACTACTTGCACTGCATGACAAGATATTTGATTTTTAAGAAGAATTGATGGGTGGTTTTGAAGTTTTTGGGATGAAGAAACACCATCTCATTCTCCAGAATATGGCCTCTTAGTTCATCCTTCTTTCCAAATAGTGATTCGAGCTCCTACCACACTTCTTTTGGATTTTTTAATCCATCAATATGTAAGAGTAACTTCCTAGATATATGAATGCACATGAATCCAAATGCTCTGTCCAACATTTTCATATACTTTGATTTATCAAGAGGTTATTTCAGCTCGACCTTCTTGCCCATGGTAACCATGTAAAAACCTTTGTTGTGCAACACTATCTGCATATCAACCCTCCAATCAAGATAGTTGAAGGGTGTGAGGATCCTAGGTGTCAAGGATGTTGAATTCGCCATCTTGCATCTTCAAGGAGCAGCACAATTATTTAGAATTCTTCAATTTACCTGTAAAAACCATTCAATTCAAATTCAAACCAATTCAATCACTCTCTACTTCGACATGTGCACATTCTCTTGGTGCATCACACCTAGCTAGACTTCTTTGGACAAAATCCAAAGGGAACAAGGAAAAGATACCAAAAATTATGTGGAAACTAGCTTCTTCTGGTGCATCAATGGAAGTTTACGAGGATTGAAGTTGGCCTAATTACCTACTCTAATACCATGTTTAATTTAGAAAATCTTAGGATCCTCAAGCCTGGATGAATTCATTGTGAAAGAAGGTTGTAGTAGAAAGAAGCAATTCAATGTACACTGATCAAACATTCATGGTGAAATTGAACAATCAAAGAGACAAAATTGGTCTGCATAGCATTACTTCCATTATAATTAATATTGTTGTAATACAATGATGATACAAATAAGGAAATTTGAATCAACTTGGTGTGATTCGAATTCCATGACTTGGACCAACTCTAGAGCTAACTAATTGTGGGGAAAACACCACTATATCTCACTAATATAACTTGGGACAACTAAATCAGTTCAGAGTCGGTTAACTTAACAAGGTAGGTAGGAAACGGAACCTAACCTCCTTAAATCAGAAAAAAGTGGTGCTTGTCTAATTCAAGATGAACTGACTGATGACCATTTGAGGATAACTCAACACAAACTAGGGTGAACTGATGGTCAGACTCCCATGAATCAACATGAGTTCCTAAATTATATGGATTGGCCTTTGGAGATCCTAAACTCATGCAAATTGGCACATCAAGTGGTAGGTGGGACCCATATGAGTTCCCCATGGCACTAGTGAGGTGGAAACATACTACTAAGATAGGAAATAAAATTTATAATATGGTGGACAATGGAAGATTATAATTTAATCGTAATAGTGTGTTGGAAGTGTCGATTTGTAGGTCACCTAACCAATCCAATGAAAAATATGATGTGGGCCATAAAACTTTAGTGTTAGATTCTTATGGCCTTTGAATTTAAGAGAGGTTTTCTTATAAAGTTGGAGGCAAAGGAACAATTGGTGACCTTCTACAAATGAACTCTTTAAGTGGTGTTGGTCTACATGTTGCTTCATGTGATTTTGAGTCATTGCCAGATTTTCCTTAAGTATGCAAAGAGTGACATTATGATTATGAAGCAGACTATCGACTTTGTGTACTTTGGAAGTACTTGGTAGATAAGAAACTGCATAGCTTGGTTGTTGTCCATAGAATACTTCATATGGTATTAGTTTTGTACCCTCGTTATAAGTGGTATTATACCATCATTCTATGAAAGGTAACCATTGAGCCCATTGGTCTTGTTTTTTCTTTTCAAAACATCAAAAATAGGTTTCAAGACACTTGTTGATTGGTCATGTTTGGGGATGATAAGATGTGCTTATTTTAAACTAGGTTCCATGTATTTTAAATAGTTCTTGCCAAAATTTACTGGTGAATGTGAAATTATGGTCTACCACAATGGAGGTTGGCATGCCATGGAGTTTGAAAATATGGTGGCATGTCCCCATCCTAATGAGACTACTAGTTGACAATGTTTCACCCACATACTAGTTCCCTAAGTTGGGTAGGAGACATTATATATTGAAATTAGGGAGCTATGGGACCCAAGAGAACCTTATTTTGTCATTTTCACATTAAATTGGGTCAAACAAATAATAAATATGGATAAAATAAAGAGTAATTTATTCATAAGGACATTTGGAGGTTCATGGAGACCTTGGGTGGCTAGATTCTTCCTTACACATGTCATGACTTGACCCAAAATTCAAAATTATGAGTTATGTAACATTATTGGAAGGTGAAGAGGTCTTAAGTAACATATCATGATCCCAATTATTTGAATGGGTGAATATGATTAAATCCCCATAGAAGAGGAAGAGGCTAGGAATAAACTAGGTGCCACTTGGAGAGAGATTCCCTGTGTTTTCTGACAACAATGATGGAAGATTATATGAAAAGTCAGACCGGATTGTAGACATGATTGCATAACTATGACAATATGACATGTCAAGACTAAAAATATCCTCCAAGAGAGTGCACTTGAGGTTTGGTGGCAACAATTCGGATTTGGAGGAAGATGAAGGGTTAAGGAGAAGGACAAGGGTCATGGAGGTTACTAAACATTAAGGATGAGTTGGAAGAATCCCATGGGAGTGAATTAGACCTTAGAGGACCTTAGGAGGGTTATAAAAATATTTCATGAGGAATGATAATGGATTTTGGATCATTTGATAATTTTCCTTCGGCATTTTGGAAAGCACTAGCTTGTCCATTGCATGGTGAGTGCTCACTTACCCTGCCAGTGAGCCAATTTCGAGAGAGTGAGATTTTCATTCAAGTTGGATGTGAGAGATGCCACCCTGAAATATCATTTGGATCTTAATGGAGTGTTTTTACTGCATATAGGAGACTTCTATTTTTCATTACTCATCTCTCCTCCCATTCTCTCAATCCCCACTTCAATATTTCCATATTTCTCTATAATGGCGCACTTGTGTGAATGGTGGTTTCACCCCATTGAGTCCAGTTGATTCCCAAGAATGTGTGAATGATTTATAGCTCTATAATATGTCTAAAATTATCTCTGTAAGTATAAATAAGAAGAAATACATATGCAAATGTCCACATTTCCAAGCTTTGTTGTGACTAGTTTCCATGTGTTGATTTTCCATTTCAATGGAGTTGTATATCTGATGTATGTTGCAACTTGGATCTGATTTTATATGATTTTAGTGATATATTACTATGATTTTAATTTTCTATATTCGTTATTCTCTATTATGAACCATTATATACACAATTTTTGAGTAAAAATTTAGCTTTTACATGTCATTTCCCTTAAGCAAGTATCATTGAATTTATGCATTCGAATATGAAGCTTTAAACCTATGTTGAAGAAATATTAACCATAAAAAATTAAATTAAATTGAGTCTAATAACAGTCCCCATACTCTTTTTGACAATTTGGGAGGGTCTCATAGGATTTGGAGAGCCATTTCTGCTTACACCCTAGGGGGAATTGCACCATCAATTACTAGTAATTTTATCATTTTTTCCAATGTTCCCAAATAGATTTTAAGTTGTATATAACATGTCATAAAGTTATCATAGATTCCATTTTGTGGTCCTAATACTCCCCATATCAGTCCTACCAAATTAGAGACCCTCTTGTGCCATTCGAATCCCCTAGAGTCAAGACTGGTCAAGACAATTTTTCCCCAAATCCTCTCTTTGTTGGGAATTTTTGAATTGGGTCATTAAAGTGGTATAAGAGAATTATATTATGAAATTTTTTAGTCCTCTATTCATATTTCATGATGATGAAATCCCTCCATTATAAACTGATATTGGAGACATTAATAGTGGAAGAGAAGAAAGTGAAGAAATCAATTCTGGGTACGAGGAGATTAGAAAAGAACTAGGATTTGGAGACATGGATGACAAGGAAGACAATGAGGACCTTAATACATTCATTAAATCAAATCTTGAAGTGATTACCAAACATTTTATGCAATGGTTTGAATTGTTGGCTAGCCAACTTCGGGGCAATTCAACACCAGGGAGTAGTAGTAGTTCACCTCATGTTGAGAAGAAGACCAATGGGGAAGCCATTTTTTCAAAGATTGGACCTCATAACCAAGCCCACGAGTTCAAGAATCAGAATGGACCTGAACTAAATAAGTTTTTATATTCCAAACAAGTCCCTTGCACTACTTCTGATGTGAGGGAAGCAACAAATTAATGATTGGCAGCAACTAAATGATGAATGTAGGAAATTCCTACCTTTTTATCAGTTCATTAGAGCCTCTCTTTAGTATAAGCAAGGGGAAGTGGGAATGGGGAACCTCCTCTTAATCATGAATTAAATTACACCATGGGAAAAGTAACTATTCGTTCCTTTGATGGTTCCTCACAAATGTCTGCTAGTGCTTGGTAGCAAAAATGAAGTGTGTATTTTCAGTTAAATCCTATCATTGAAGAATATGCATTGAAAATAACCATTTTTCATCTTGAAGGGGGAAGCTATTGATTGGTGGTTCCATGGTATTAGAACCTTGGGATATGATCAGATTTTATATTATAAGGGTTTCTCCAATGCATTAATGGATAGATTTGAGAGGAAAGACCCTGAAATTTCTTTCAAAGAACTATCCCAATTGATGCAAGTAGGAACTCTTGCAACATATATGTTAGAATTTGAAAAGCTTGCAGTAATGGTTTCTATTATATATATGGATAGTTTGGTTTTATTATTTACTGAAGTATTGATAGAAACTTTGATAGGGCTCGTGAAATCCCACAAGCCAGCCACATTGAAGGATGCCATGAATTTGACAAGAGATTTTCAGAATGCATTGCTAAGAACCAAATACCCCCCCAAGCCAAATTTTCGTTCCAAGTTCAAGGAAGATAAGAAACCTTAGAAAAAGGACTCCTCTACAAAAGAAAATAAATGAGTACCAAGCAAAGAATAACTTAGAAGAAAGAAGTTATGTTTCACATGCCAACAACCTTAGGTTTCGGGACATAAATGTGTTAAGGGGAAGGCACACTACATTGAAGTTTTCTCTGAAGATGATGAAGAGGGGGAGGAGGAGGAGGAAGCACAACTTGCATCCCAATAAGAGGGGTATCAAACATAAGAATAATAAGAACCCACTCTTGAGATAGGAAAAATTTCAGTACTCTCATGTGTACCTAAGTTCCACACCTTGAGGCCCAAGGGTAACATACAAGGCCAAAAGGTCATGGTTCTAGTGTATGGTGGAGCCACTCATAAATTCATAGATTCATCCTTGGTGGAGAGGATAAAGTTACAAGATGAAAATTTTGATGGTTTCATAGCCATCATTCTAGGTAACAATTATATGGACTGCACTAAATGGATTCCAAAGCTTCAAGTTACTATAGAAAATCATACTATCACTAACAATTTTTATGTAGTGAATGTGGCTGATAAAAATGTGGTTTTGGGAGTACAATGGTTGAATTATTTAGGAAAGAATACATTGAACTATCAATTCCCTGAAATGAGGTTCAAAATTTGGAAGGGAAACCCATCTTGTTGAGGGGAATGCACACTTACCTAAATCAAGGGGTGTCCTCTCATAGTATGAGGTCTATCTTAAGGAATTTAGACATAGAATGGGATTTTGAATGTTTAATTACATTTCCTAAAACTCACTTGAAGGTTTCCAAGCATCCTAAGGAGATAGAGAAACTATTGGGTAAGTATGAGAGGTTTTTTGAAGACCTTCCCCCAGGAAGACCACCAGACAGAGGGGTAGAGCATATCATTGAGTTAGATATAGGAACACAACCTATAAAAATGAATCCCTATAGACACCCCAAAAGGATTCGATAAGAGATTGAGGATTCCATTAAATAAATATCAAAGTTGGGTCTCATAAGACCTATTTCCAGCCCATATGCTTCTTCAGTTGTTATGGTAAAGAAAAAGGATGGAACTTTGAGGATGTGCATTGATTTTAGAGCATTAAATAAGAATACAGTGGAGAATAGATATCCCATCCCAAAGATTTATGAGCTCATGAATGAGCTCCATCAAGCCAAGTTATTCTCAAAGATTGACCTTAGATCTGGTTATCATCAAATTCGAATGAGGAAAGAAGGCATACCAAAGACTGCTTTCAGATGCCACTATGGTCACTTTGAGTTTGTTTCCATGCCCTTTGGGTTGTAAAATGCACCTGCCACGTTCCAATCATGCATGAAAAATATCTTCCATGAGCAACTTCATAATTTTGTACTAGTTTTCTTTGATGACATTCTTATTTACAGTAAAACTTTGAAGGACCATTTGCATCATCTAGAAGAGGTATTAAAAATTATGCATGATCAATATTTGTTTGATAAGCTGTCAAAATGTGAGTTTGGTTTGACAGAGATCTTGTATATTGGACACATAATTGGTCAAGATGGTGTGAAGGTGGATATGGAGAAAATAAGAGACATTATAGAATGGCATCGTCCCAAAAATCTCATTGAATTGAGAGGATTCATTGGAATTTGCACCTACTATAGAAATTTTGTGAAGGGGTTCTCCCAACTCACTTCACCTCTCACTAATTTGACAAAGAAAAATGATTTCCAATGGCATGAAGGGGATGAAAAATATTTCTAAAAAATGAAAGAGGTAATAAGAAACTATCATATTCCAACCTTTCCTATTTTTTCTATACCATTTGCCTTGGAATGTGATGTATTAGGAGAAGGAATAGGAGCAGTCCTAAAACAAGGACAAAACCCCATATTTTTTGAGAGTAGGAAGCTTCAGCCACATGAGAAGCTCTACTCCATTTATGATAAAGAAATGTTATCCAGCATGCATTCTTTGATCAAGTTTAGACCATACTTGGTGGGAAACAAATTTGTGGTCAAAACTGACCATAACAGCTTAAGGTACTTCCTGACTCAAAATGATCTAAATGAAAGGAAACAAAAGCCGTTGAGTAATATTCAAGAATTTGAATTTGATATTGAATATGTGTAGGGAAAAAAAATGTGTTATTTGATGCCTTATCTAGAATACCTTCTATTTTTCTAATGGATGTAGCAGAAAATTGGAAAGCCACATTAGAAGTAGAGTATGACAAGGATAATTTTTCTTGTGAACTTTTTTATGGGAATAACCATGATTATAGGTATAATTTGTTGGAAGGAATCATATAATATAAATATAGAATCTATTTGGTCCCAAGTTCAATTTTGAAGGAGAAAATTTTGAAGAAAGCTCACGATTCTCCTCTAGCAGGTCACACTGGTTTCTTCAAAACACATCAAATGTTGAGGGAAATATTATCATGGAAAGGGTTGAAGGATAATTTTCTGAATTTTTTTAATGAATTCCCCACATATCAACAAAATAAAGTGGAGGACACTCATCCAGATGTCCTCTTACACCCCTTTCCTATTCCATAACAAAAATGGGAAAGCATTTCCATAAACTTCATCACTGGTTTGCCCAAGGTATTTGGTAAGGATTTCATATTTGTGGTGGTGTATAGGATCACTAAATTTTCTCATGTATTTGTTTTTACTACCAATTTCATTGTTGCACAAGTGGATGAACCATTTTTTAAAGAATTTTTCAGATTACATGGGCTTCCTAAGAGCATTGTTAGTGACAGAGATAACAGATTATTTAGTGCATTTTGGAAAGACCTATTCAAAATGGTGGGGACAAATTTGACACCTGGAACAAGATATCATACACAAAATGATGGAAAAACAGAGAGGTTGAATCAATGGTTGTAAGGCTACCCGAGGAACTATGTTAGTGGGCAGCAAAAAGCATGGATAAAATGGTTGCACTTGGGTGACTTTCGTTACAATACTACTTTTCATATGTCCATTGACATGTCTCCTTTCAAAGCACTTTATGGTTATTATTAATACACTTTTATTGACCACATTTTTTGTTATAGTATAGTTCCAAAGGATAAGGATTGGATTGAAGAAACTCAATAAATTTTGAAGGTTTTGAAAGATAACTTGCAGATTGCTCAAAATCAACAAAAACAATATGCAGAACAACATAGAGTGGAGAGGAATTTCCAAGTGAATGAATTGGTGTATTTGAGGTTGAATCCATACAAAAAAACCACCATAAATGGTAAAGGTTCAGAAAAACTCAAACCAAGTTTTGATGGTCCCTACAAAGTGATTCAAAAGGTTGGAGAAGTGGCCTATGAATTGGAGATTCCCATGGGAAGTAAAATTCATAATGTATTTCATGTGTCATGTCTAAATAAGGTTATAGGTCAGGATTTTTCAGTTTCAGATACTTCACCTCCTTTGGATGATGAAGGACAACTTGTTCTCATTCCAAACAAGATCTTGAGAACAAGGGAGAGAAGGTTAAGAAGAATAACAATAAAATAATACTTGGTACAATGGAAGGATTTTCCTAGTGAGGAAGCCACTTGGGAAGATGAAATTTTTTTGTAGTATCCAAACTTGGAATTGCTTGAGGACAAGCAATATTGGGTGGGTAGGACTATCATGTCCCCATCCCAATGAGACTACTAGTTGGCAATGTTTCACCCACCTACTAGTTCCCTAGGTTGGGGAGGAGGCATTAAATATTGCAATAAGGGAGTGATGGGACCCAAGAGAACCTTATTTTTTCATTTAAACATTAAATTTGGTCATAAAAATAATAAATATGGATAAAATAAAGTGGCATTGCTTCATAAGGACATTTGGAGGTTCATGGAGACCTTGGGTGGCCAGATTCTTCCTTACACATGTCATGACTTAATCCCAAATTAGAAATTATGAGTAATGGAATGTTCTTGGAAGGTGAAGAGGTTTCAAGTAAGATATCATGAGCCCAATTATTCAAATGGGTGAAGAGGAGTAACTCCCCACATAAGAGGAAGAGGCTAGGAAGAAACTAGGTGCCACTTGGAGAGAGATTCCCTATGTTTTATGACAACAATGATGGAAGATTCTATGAAAAGTCAGAACTAATTTAATACCTATGAAAATATGACATTTCAGGTATAAAAATAGCCTCCAAGAGGATGCACTTGGTTTTGGTGGCAACAATTCATATTTGGAGGAAGAGGAAGGGTTGAGGAGAAGGACAAGTGTCATGGAGGTTACTAAACATCAAGGATGAGTTAGAGGAAGCCTATGGGAATGAATTAGACCTTGGAGGACCTTATGAGGATTATAAAAATATTTCATTAGGAATGAGAATGGATTTTGGACATTTGAGAATTTTCCTTTGGCATTTTGGAAAGCACTAGCTTGTCCATTGCACGGTGAGTGCTCACTTACCCTGCTAGTGAGCCAATTTCGAGAGAGTGTTATTCTCATCCAAGTTGTATGTGGGAGAGGCCACCATGAAATCTCATTTGGAGCTTAATTTTATTTTTTTTACTGCATATAGGAGGAAACTACTGTTCGTGACCCATCTATCCTCACTTCAATATTTCCATATTTCTCAATAATGGTGCACCTGTGTGAATAGTGGTTGTGCCCCATTGAGTCCATTTGATGCCCAAGAATGGGTGAATTATTTATGGCTCTCATACTCTCTTTAACTCTAAATCATTATAATTACATATGCAAATGTCCATATTTCCAAGCTTTGGTGTGAATAGTTTCCATGTGTTGATTTGCCATTTCAATGGAGTTGTATATCTAGTGTATGTTGTGACTTGTCTCTGATTCTATATGTTTTTAGTGATATATTACTATGATTTTAATGGTATATATTCATTATTATTTTTTTTGAACCATTATATACACAATTTGTGAGTCAAAATTGAGCTTTTACATGTCATTTCCCTTAAGCAAATATCACTGAATTTATGCATTCGAATATGAATATTTACACCTCTATTGTAGAAATATTAACCATACCAAATGAAATTAAATGAAGTATAATGACAATCCCCATAATCTGTTGACAATTTGGTAGGGTCGCATGGGATTTGGAGAGTCAATTCTGCTCACACCCTAGGGGGAATTGCACCATAAATTAATAGTAATTTACCATTTTTTCCAATGTCCCCAAATAGAGTTGAAGATGTCTATAAACTATCATAAAGTTATCAGATATTCCATTGAGTGGTCCTAAGACTCCCCATATCAGTCCCTACCAAATTTGAGACCCTCTTGTACCATTCGAATCCCCTAGAGTCAAGACTAGTCAAGACAATTTTTCCCCAAATCCTTCCTTTGTTGGGAATTTTTGAATGGAGTCATTATATATGGTCTAGAAAAAATTGGGCAATAATTAGCGAGCTAAAGGGGTGTTGGAGAGAACAAAAATAAGAATATCTAGAAGGTTGATCAACTACCACTATGATGATTGATTTGTTACCTGTTTTTGGAAGACCAACAATAAAATCCATGGAAATTTTAGTCCAATAGTGGCTGATATTGGAAATTATTGCAATGCCTGTAGAATCTTCATTGTATCCTCCCATGTTCCTTTGGAAAGTGTCACATTATGTTACAAAGGTAAGGCTATCCTTTTCTATACCTTGCAAAAATAAGGAGTGCCTAACAGATGCATAATTTTTCTAGAAGCTCGAGTTACCTGTAAGAGGAGATGAAAGAAACTTTGTTAATAATTTTTGTTTTAAAAAATAGTTAGGTGGTAGAAAAATGTGACATTTATATCACAATTTATCTTTCTTCCAAGTGTAACCTTGGGGAGGGTTGGGATCCTCCTGAAGTCACTTGATTAGCATAGATATATCAGCATTCGTTAGTCATTCATGGTGTGCTTCATTTGAACCTTTCAAGTAATGGAGAGGATATGGAAAAGAGGGTCCATCTTCCTCGTGTTACTTTAATAATGCATTTGTCGACACATTGTCTTTTCTCTTTTTGTATATTATCTCATAAACATATCCCAACATCTTGGTGACTCATTTATGATGTTGTGAGGATGAAAACCTTTGTTCCAAAAATTACTTTAGTTTATGGTGATTCCTTTTGATATAGAAACACCACCCTATGAGATATGGTCACCATGTGTTAACTACATGTAGGATGGCTAGAATTGATTTCTCGGAGGTAGACTTACCCAAATTATTATCACATAATTTCCTACTGGTGAATGCTAAGGGTCTTTCAACTTGCATTTAAACTTAAACCAAACCTTTTCTAGATGCAGTACATTCCAATACAAAATTATTAGTAAGATTAGGCATATCTAAGGCCGAGGTGGTGCACATGGTTTGCTTTAAAGAATAGAATTCTTGATTTGTTGCGTCATTCCATGCACATGAATTTTTCTTGAGTATGGTTTTCAATGTGGCTACAATTTTACCATAAAATTTCGATAGTAACTCGTAAGGCCTAAAATTTCACAAAATATCTTCAATTTTTTGGGGTGGGGCCATTCTCGCGTTGCTCCAATATTCTTGGGGTCCACTCTCACCCTATCTTTCCCAACAATGTGACCAATTTATTTGACCTCTAAGACACCAAAAGCACATTTGGAGCATTTAATGAACAACTATTGGTACCATAGG
>LPNX010257382.1:623586-679096 GCA_001517045.1 Pseudotsuga menziesii | reverse complement strand
AATATTAATGAGGGTCAACCACCTAGGGACCTTTATTCAATAAGAAGGTCCTTGTCAAATTAAGTAACTACCCACTAAATATCTAATAGTCCTTATGGCCTTAGACATTGATAAAGTAGGGAGGTTAGGATAGGACCCTAATATTTTGACTAATTTACAAACTATGTGCAACTTAAAGAGGGGTAAAGAGAATTTGCAGCTGAACCATCGATCCAAAAGAGTTACAAAAAGGAAGGGAAATAGTTAAGTCTACCTAGTTTCAAGGTATGCTCTTCTTTATACTTTATAAATCTATGATCTTACACTTGAGCATCACCAACATATGCTTATCACATCTTTACCATGTTTTGCAATATCTCAACATCATACCCAAAAGGGTTTCCAACCTCTTCTCACTTATATGTTTAACTTGGACTAATTAGTCCCACCAAATGGAAGCCTTGCCTTGTAAAATGCAGATGCAATCCTAACTCCCATATTAGAGGAGTAATTATGTAGCTAAATATAATTCCTTATTCCCCACAACTAATATTCAACATCTTATTCCTTCTTGTTCTCACCATCAAATGTGGGTGTCTTAATTTCTAAGCGGCCCTTGATGCTCAACCTTGTCATTCCTTCTTTTATGATGTCTAACTGGAGACATTTATGGGTTGCTACTAGAACTCTCATATATATATGGATTTTTGCGTACATAGTGTGGTGACTAATTCTTCCTATGATTCCTAGCAGCACTTTTAGAGTGTTTATATTTCTTATGTGATCTCTTCTTTGATTATTTTCTTCCTTCTTCCTCCTCAACTAAGGCCAAGCCCATTTTCAACTGCCTCTATAGCATATTTAGACTATATACCAACTAAGTGTTTAACTCATTTTGTTTTTCTTGGGCCCTTAACAACCTCTAATTGTCTTCCCTGTAACTATGTACCTCCATCCTTAGACTTCTCATGTTTTCCACAATTTTTTTATGGATTTACATCTTCTTTATTCCCATTTGTTTCTATTTTTTCATTTCCCACATTGATATCTTGAACTTCGACATCTAGTTATTGTATTTTTATGTTTAGTGTTTTATCATTTATGCTTTATGTTAAATGACCCTTTTGGCCTCAATATAACTCAACTTCTTACGAATGAACATAGACGTTAAATCTATTCTCATAGATCAACTACCACCATTCTAACTATTTTGTATTTTGAATTTTGTAGTTTTTTATATTTCATTAAGTTATAGAGTTTGAGTTTACTATATCACTATGTTCTTTCAAATATATATTTGAGTGATTTATTATATACATATTATTTCATTTCATTCTCACACAAACCCAGATCAGTGGTATCAAAGCAGTCTTCTCTTTATTTGTTTATTTATGCATGTCCCTAATGAGTTTGGGATATAAGGAGTTACTACTTTAGCTACTTAAGCCTCTAAAAGGATATCCTCATAGACATCAATGACCTCCCATGATAAAAGAAAAGAGAAACGAGGGATTAGGAGATTCGATTAAGATATTAGTTAAGGAGGCCCTCATGTGACATAGGAACGAGATGATGGACAACTTTTCCAAAATACTTCGATGAATGTCGAAAGTAATATATGTGTCTTCGTCGAGAAGCCACTTTGAATACACCGCCCCCTTCAAGATATGAGTTAATTTTGATATTCCTATATTTGAAGGTCAAATAGATGTGGATGCTTTGGAAAAATGTCAAAATATGCTAGAAGGGTATTTCTCTATCCACAATTTTTCTAATAAGGAAAAAATAACCTATGTTCTCCTTAAGGTTGTCCCCCATGTCAAAATTTGGTGGGAAGCTTACTAGTGAGCAATACTCCACAGAGGCGTCTAAAGTGTTTAGATCCAATCCCACTTGAACCTCTTTTGTGTATGCCATGAAGGAAAAATATTTCCTTGTTGGAAACTATGACGACCTATACATGAGATGGACCAAACTGTGTCAGGAAAGGGACCAAACAGTTCCAAAGCTCACAAATATTTTCCATACATTTTCGACCAACATGGGTATCAAGAGAGTTTGAGTGACATCTAGTCTAAAATATCATGGGGGTCTACATGTGTACATCCAAATAGAAATGGAGTTCTTGGAAATCTTGTCACTAGGAGTCACTTATAGTTATGCTGTCAAAATTAAGCAAAACTTGAAGCAAAGGAATAAGCAGGAGTGTAGATATATGAATGCATCATAGCAGAAGTAGGGAAAAGGAATCCCATGTCTACGAAAAAAAGTATGAAGCAAGGATGTACAACCTGAAGACAACTATTCTAATATGCAAGCAAAGAAGAGTAATGGGAATATGAAGAAATACGCTAGGAAGTGCTGTTAGTTCCATAAAATCCCTTTGAACAGTTTTGATGAATGTCACTAGAACCATTCATTGCTGGTAATACTTAAAGCCTTAGAGTCAAATACAGTCTCTGACTCTAATCCATATCGATACAAGGGATGCATATCATTGTTGCATAACCCAGTTCCACAGTCACTACCACCAAGGTCCATCCCAATGAACCAAAGGAGCCGGAAGAAGGTGAGTGCCTTTTTCACTCACAAATGTTTGTGAAGGGTGCTCCGTTGTATTCTAGTGTTGATAGTAGAAGCCAAAATAGCATTATCTTAGCAAAGGTTGTAAAATGGTTGGATTTTCCAAAAATGCCATGCCCACAACCATACAACATCAATTGTCTCATCCATGGACTAGATCTACGCATCAACCAACAGTGTTTCATGCCCTATGGTATCAAGCCCTTCAACAATGAGGTATTGTGTGATGTTTCCTCACTTGAAGCTTGTGATGTTATTTTGGGATAACCATATATGTTGAAATGTCATGATGTGTATGATTCTATCCCTTGTAGTGTCATTGTTACTTTGGGAAAAAAATTGTACATGATACTAGAGGTAGATCCACCTACCACAATCTCTTTGATATCAACTAAACAATGCAAGAAGGTCATCTCCTATACTGGAAATTTTTTCCTCTTCATGTTTTTTTCTCATAATAAATAGAAGGTTACATCCACATTTATGGCCTCTACACAAGACCTCTCCACATAGCAGAAGAAAATGGACAAAATCATAGAAGAATACCAAGACATATTCACCTCACCTAATAGGGTTCCTTTTCACTGTTAGGTCAAGTAATCAATCGATATGAATCCAGTGTGCCTTTATCTGATGGGTTAGTATATTGGTGATCTCTCCTAGAAAATGAGGAAATCAAGCATCATATTCAAGAGTTGGTCCAAAATGGGAACATTTGACCCAACTCTTCACCCCGCAGAAGTCCATTCATTATTGTGCAAAAGAAATATGGGACTTAACACCTTTGTATTGATTTCATATATTTAAACAAAATCACAGCCAGGAACCAATACCCAATTCCTTGAACTAATTACCTTCTTTTCCAACTCAAGGGAGCCAATTAGTTTAGCAATATTGATCTAAAGTTCATCTACCACCAAGTTCCAATAGAGTCAACTGGTGTATTGAAGACTTCTTTCAAGTCTAAATAAGGTCTTTTTGAATGGTTTGTCATGCCCTCTGGCTTAATGAATTCTGCAACAAATTTCATGAGGTTGATGGATGACATCTTAAGGCCTTTCACCAATTCCTTTTATGGTAGTATATCTAGATGACATCCTCATCTTCAGCAAGAGTTGGGAATAACACTTGCAGAAAATTCAGTAGGTCCTTCACACTCTGTGGAAACACAAGATATATCCTAACTTAGAGAAATGCTCATTTGGAATGAACAAGGTCCAATATCTCGAATACCTCTAAAGCCCCAATATAGAGATGATATTTATTCCATCTAAATCCATTACCTTGAACATTTTCATTTTCTAATTCTAAGCAATTTAGGAGTCGGTGAGATTGTTTTTGGTCAGTCGCTACCCTATTGTAAGTCGATATGAGTTTTTGGTTGGATTGTGTTTCATCAGCAATGTCTGTTCATCTTGTTAGTTTGATAAAATTTTGCAATTATTCTATGGCTTCTTTAAGATGATCTTGTGCAGACACAAAGGAGAAGTCAATTGAATGTCCATAATGCTCTTGCATAAGTTCTTCCTAGTTTTAAAAAAAAGTGAACCCCTATTCAATTGTTAAGGGATATGATCCTTTGGATTTATTTTTCTGAAATCCAAGGGGCTTCTTTAGTGATTTTATCCTTCTAGCGGACTAAGTATTCCTTAATCTTTTTTCTCCTTGTATGGCCAACTATTTTCTCATCCACAATTTCTTCAACTTCACCTTCTTTTTACTCCACCATCTACTCTTACTAATCCACCATGAAGTCTTCATTCTCCTTTTCAATTACTTCATAGTACGTGTATAACTATGCAATATTAAAGATAGGTGAAATATCAAGTTATTTAGGTAGTTCTAACACATGAGCATTATCAAACATTTTCTTCAATATTTTACAAGGCCATATTTTTTTTCATCTTAGTATACGTTCATAGGAACCTTTCTTTTCTCAAATGTGCAAGCACTAGATCTCCTTCTTCAAAATCTTTGTCCTTCCTCTTCAAGTGGGTCCTCTGATTATAACCTTGACTACTCTTCTACAATTTCTCTTGAACCCCATCATGAATTTCCTTCATATGCTTGATAAATGACTATGCATCTGCACTCCTTTGCATTGTAGTTGGAAATGCTTCCAAGTCCATGACTCATCTAGGTGTTCTTCCATTCACAATCTGAAACATACTCTTTCATGTTGATCTATTTACATAATTATTATATGTAAACTCATTCCTAGATTATATGTTATCAAACATATTAGCATGCTTCCAAGGCTCTTATTTATGACCTATGTTTGACCACCTGTTTGAGGATGATATGCATAACAAAAATACAGTCCATAATCCAACTTCTTTCACAGGGCCTCCAAAAATGCCCCATGATTTTATTGTCTCTATCAAAAGTAATACTTATGGGTAGTCCATGCAATCTAACTACATTTTTGAAAAATAACACAACTATGTTTGTTGCATCATTTGTCTTCCTACAAGGAATAAAATGTGCCATTTTTTAAAATCTATCTATGACAACAAAAATAGAACCATTACCTCATTTGGTCCTTGACAATCCCAACAGAAATTCCATGTTAATGTCCTCCCAAGGTGCCTCTGGTATGGGTAATGTATTATATATCCTAGTATCCTAGCTTATTCCTTTCACATGTTGGTGAATTCTGGAATGTGCCACCCATCTCTTCACATCCTTAGTTAATATTGGCTAATAAAAATTGTTTTTAATCCAATCCATTGGTTCTATCCACTCTAAAATGTCCACCTAGTCCTCCATTATGTAGTTCTTAGATTGAGTTCTCTCAAAATGATCCCCTTGGTATACACAATTGATGACTCCTCAAAAGGAGTCATCTTTTAACAGATTACTCTAGGTAGGGTGTTCTACCCCACTCCATGGATCCTTGTTTATTTTCCAAGCCTCAACAAATTTGGGTCTATCTCATACAGACTTTTCATTTCCTTCAAACCTATTACCTCCATTTTCATAGTAGACAATAGTGTAATCCTTCTACTTAATGCATCAACCACTCTATTTAACTTTCCCAAATCGTGCTTCAATTCAAAAGTATATCTTTGTAAAAATTCAACACACTTCATGTTTCTTTTTATTCAACTTAGACTGATAGTTAAAATACCTTGATGCTTGATGATAAAAACAAATTATTTAGGAAGCAAATAATGCCTCCACTTCTTCAAACCTTGTACAATAGCATAAAACTCTTGGTCATAAACTAATTACTTATTCTTATCCTCATTCAAATTCTCAATAAAGGATGCAATTGACCTTCCTTCTTGACTCAGCACTACCCCTATGGTCGTTCCATCAGAATCACAATCAGCTTGGAAAACGTTTTCAAAGTCAAGTAATTCCAACATTGGCTTCGGGTCGTTACCTTCTGCTTCAAATTCTCAAATGTTATTTGAGTAGTTGCATTCCATCAGAATTTTCCTTCCTTCATATAATTTGTTAGTGGTGCAGCAATGCTACTGAAATTCCTTGTGAACTTTTCTATAAAGACTATCCAAACCTTCCAAACTTCTTGCCTCTCTCACATTTTGAGGTATTGTCCAATATATAATTTCCTTCACCTTGTCTGGGTCCATCTTCAATCCTTATTGAGGTATTACAAACCCAAAATATACTAACTCTTTTCTACTAGAAATGTCAGTATGGGCGGACACACACCAACTTCCCTAGTTTAGACAACCTAAACTAGAACAAAGAGAGTATAAAAATATAACATTTCTTTAAATTCTTGTAATTTTAATACAAGTGTAAAAGGGAGACAAACCTAGTAATAAGATGGTTGTCCTTATTTCAGTCCTTCACTCTACCATTCCATGTGAGTAGAATACCCTCCAAGAGCAAAATTCAAATGCAAGCAACAAGAATCTATGTTAACATCCAAGGAGAAGAGCACCAATAACTATGGACAAATTATTGTGAGAAAGAAAAATATTTGTTGTATTAATACAAATAAGAGAAGGAGATAGTTACAACCAAGCCTTGGTGTTAAAGGATTCCTTCCAATGATCTAATTCCTCAAAGAATCACCTTCGCTTCAAAGGGATTAGAAAGACTCAAGAGCACTCAAGCAATATTCCACCAGCATCTAGCTATTGTTCCTTATAATGTATTACCCATGGGGGTGAGCTTGTATTTATAGGACACAAGAGATAGTTGGTATATGAGAGATAAAGGGAGAAGGTTGAGGTGATATCCCAACATGTTAGGAATCCAGTCGATATCCATTGTATTTAATATGGATAGACATCCATGAGAACTTGTTTCTAGAAGTCTCTCAAAGCTTCTCGTTTTCCCTTCGAATAGATAGTGTCGCATCCAGCTAAAGAGAAACTTGCGACAATGATGTGTGTCACAACCTCCCTTAAGGTAGCATGCGAAAGTGTCTCATTGTATTAGACAACAATCTGCAATAGTACAGAGTGTCACAGCTTGTCAGTTGGAAAGCTGCGACAGTGTTTCTAACTAAGTTGTCTAAAATGGAAAAGTTCATGACTTTCCTATTTGAAGTAAGTTTGGGCACATGCACTTCAAGGATTAGGGAAAGTTTTGAGGTACATTATTCATTATCATGGCGATGATGAAATTTCCATATAGCAGATTCCCCCCCAAAGTATGAAGCTAGAGTGAAAGGATAGGTGGAATACTTTGATAGATGAAGGATAAGGCAAAGGACCATCAGTTAGAATATTGTCAACGTAGTACAACAATATTTGAGATATGTATCCCAATGACTCTTGATGTGGTTGTTGACCAATACATTGCACATCCATGTGAAGACACCCAAGTCATGGATACCAACATACAATGTAGATGCATGTCGAACACTCAGTGGAATCTTTAAATCAAAGGCTGATGTAATCCTATTGTTGAAAGAAAGGTAACTTTCCATTGAGGCATGCAGGTCCAAGGTACTGACTGGTTTCTAGGTCTAATTTTTGGATGATGCGATAAAGTTGACAAGAATAGACCTATCAAAAGAGGGCCACGATGCTTCCTCCATCATCAATGTGAAACATGAATTGTGTTTTTTAGTGATTATGAGTATGGAGTGACTTTGGGATTGATTCATGGATGGATGACACAAAGGAAGGCAAGATTACTGCAAAGGTTAACTCGGGTGAAAGACTTCCCTTAAACATTTAATGGCATGACAAGTGACTTGGAAACATTGACTCAACGAGGTAGAGACCAAGACATAACACAACAAATGACTGGCACATTCTTTTGATGACCCCAAAGGAGTAAAACAACTCAAGGAATTGGTATGACTGGGGGACAATATGATAACCTTACTATTCGAATGAGGTGTCATGTTCAAGGGTGACGACAAGCTGCCATTAATGCATATTCAAATGCATTCCCTTTCCCACATTTTCACCATCATGATTGATGAGTGCCTCTTTTCTTTTTAACAAGTTGGAAGAGGGTAACAAACACTCCTTATATCTCATCCTTCAAACGAGTCTAATCTCACATGTTTTATGAACCCGATAAAGGAGGAGTTTATTCCCAAAAAGGGTCCTTCGACGTAAAGTTTTAACAAGTTCAAAGAAAGAAAATTTGGTGGTTTTTCATGTTTAAAGAGTCTAAAAAGTTGAAAGAAGACTCCAAGAAAATATTTTTGTAAATTTAGTCCCCTAAGCCCAAAAAAGAATAAAATAATACCTAGGAGAACTGTTCTAGTCAAAGGTTGACTAGAGTATTCCTTTTTTGTAAATAGTCCAAATGGTCCAAAAAATGAGTAAACTATCACCAACTGGATTTTTTTTCCCCTACCATGCATTGAAGCATAATTTTCAAAACTTCATTAATTGCCTCAACTTTCCCGTTGGCTTGAGTATAGTAGGGATATGAGTTTTCATCACGAAAACCCAGTTTGGTACTTAACTCAGTCATCGTCTAATTCCTAAAGTGGGAACCATGTTCAGTAGTTATGGCTTGACGAACCCTAAGCCTAGTGATAGCGTGGATGAAAAGAAAAACTGGAACAGTATTGTTGTTTTCTACATATGTAGACTTGGCCTCAGCCCATTTGGTAAAGTAGTTGATGACGACAATGATATAACCATGCCCCGAAGCTAAGGTAGGATTACAGTGCATAAAATCAATCCCCCATTTCATGAAGGGACCGATATCAATAACTGGGTGCAACGAAGCCAAGTGGGTGCACTATTTCATATGAAAGTGTTAACAGGTGAGCACTTTTTTATGAATTTAATATAATCTTTAAATATCAAAGGATAGAAGTACCCAATGCACAAAATTTTATGGATTGTAACCAGCTTAAAAATATGACCTCCACATGCTCCTAAGTGACAGTCATTTAATATGTGGTTAACCTCTTCGTGGGTTAAACATCATCGTAGAACAGAATCAATGCCATGACAATACAAAGTATCATTAATAGTGAGGCAGTATTTCACCTGGTGGCAAACACGGCGACAATCATCATGAGACAACACAGGATAAAAGTGGTTTGTTTTGATATATAAGATGGTATACCCATACCAAAGATGGGACTTACTAAGGATAAACAAAGACTCATCAAGAAGAGAGTCGATGGACTCAGATTCCTCACTAGAAAAGGGATGGTCACACATCATCTTGACAAAAACTAAAGACTTTTTTTAGTTGGATTTAATAAATTCAAGGTCAAATTATTGTAGGAAACCGATCCAGTGAGAATATTCCCCACCCCCCAACACTTGACAAGTCAAAATATAATACATGGGGTTGAAGTCTACTAGAATAGTTGTTGTGCGGAGCAGGCTGTAGCGACGGAACCTCTGGAGATCTATGACAACATCCTAATCCAACTTCTCTACATGAGAATAATGAGTTTCAGAGTCAAAAGGACTCTTACTAAGGTAGTAAATTACAGGCTCTTGGTCATTATGATCTTCGTGTACTAACACCATGCCAACGGTGGAAATAGATTCAACAAGATAAAAGAGATAATATTTTGTATAATCAAGAGGATGTAACACAGGTGCATGTGTTATAACATGTTTGAGATTATCAAATGCATGTTGAGTGGAGTCATCCCAAATTAAAGGGATTCCTTTTTTCAACACTCGCATAAAACCTTGTGTCTTTTCTGCATAATTGCAAATGAAACGACATAAAAAAATTTCCTTCCCCAGCAAACTTTGAAGTTAGGTAATTATTATGGGCACAGGTAGGGCCAAAATAGACTCTACCTTGAGTAGGTCAATTCTGAAGCCAGCTTTGGAGACAATGAATCCAAGCAGACATGACATCGGGTTTCATCACAAAAAACACACTTATGAGGATTCAAGTGAATTTTATAGTGGCAACATCTAAGGAAAATGGCCCTCAAGTGTTCAATATGATCTTCTTGATTTTGCAAATGAGCAAGTAGATCATCGAGATAGGGTTCCACTATATGCTTAATATCATGGAAAGCAAAGGGCATGGACCGCTAAAAGGTGGCTCCAACATTTTTAAGGACAAAAGGAAATTTTTGGTAAGTAAAGGTTCCCCAAGGGAAAATAAAAGTCATGTTATATTGATTAGAAGGAATTATCTCGACCTAGTTATAGCCAAAAATTCCATTCATGAAGGAGAAGATGACGTTTCTGACATAGTTGTTGACGATTTGATCGATAAGAGGGGTAGGGTAATTGTCCTTAGGACAAGCTCGATTGAGATCCCTAAAATTTATACAAACCCTAATCATTTGTTGTTTTTTTGTAACATGGACGATATTAGAAACCCCTTATGTAGGTGTTACAGGATAAATAAACCCAGCTTTCAAAAAAATTCAACTCATGATTTGACTGTCGCAAATTTCCTAGGGTGTACTTGGCGAAGATTTTTTTCTGGATAGGTTTAGCATCGAGGTATGTCTTAATCTCATGAACTATAATAGAATAATAAATCCCCTACATTTCTTCATAGCTCCAAGCGAAAATGCCACAAAACTCTTTAAACACATATGTATAAGTTTTGATTTCGATTAGAGAATAATTTTGGCCCAAATGAACATGTTCAATGACACCTAGTTTCATCGATTTGTCAATTGTAATAGTTTGGGTAATATTACTCAATTTTCCCTCAGAGACAGTATTCTCTGTAAGGATGTGAGATTGAGAATTTGTGACAATATCAGACGAAACAAAAGATACAAAATTATTTTATACTAGTTGGGTATTTGGGAGGAAAGAGGATCAATGATGGTGGTCCCCCTAAGGTGAATCATCTAAGAACATCATCTCCATGATATACTCGTCTAATAGAAAAGTCTATAGGATATAATCCAAAGATGACTCATTTTTGACACATTGTCTTTTCTCTTTTTGTATATTATCTCATAAACATATCTCAACATCTTGGTGACTCATTTATGATGTTGTGAGGATGAAAACCTTTGTTCCTAAAATTACTTTAGTTTATGGTGATTCCTTTTGATATGGAAACACCACCCTATGAGATATGGTCACCATGTGTTAACTACATGTAGGATGGCTAGAATTTATTTCTCGAAGGTAGACTTCCCCAAATTATTATCACATAATTTCCTACTGGTGAATGCTAAGGGTCTTTCAACTTGCATTTAAACTTAAATCAAACCTTTTCTAGATTCATTACATTCCAATACAAAATTATTAGTAAGATTAGGCATATCTAAGGCCGAGGTGGTGCACATGGTTTGCTTTAAAGATTAGAATGCTTAATTTGTTGCTTCATTCCATGCACATGAATTTTTCCTGAGTATGGTTGTCAATGTGGCTACAATTTTACCATAAAATTTCGATAGTAACTCATAAGGCCTAAAATTTCACATAATATCTTCAATTTTTGGGGGCAGGGCCATTCTCATGTTGCCCCAATATTCTTGGGGTCCACTCTCACCCTATCTTGTCCAACAATGTGACCCAATTATTCAACCTCTAAGACACCAAAAGCACATTTGGAGCATTTAATGAACAACTAATGGTCCCATAGGAGTTGCAAGGATTTATCAACATATTGTACATGGGCATCCCAAGTTTTATTGTAAATCAAGATGTCATCAAATAAAACCAACACAAAATCACAAAGATATGGCATCAAAATTTTATTCATGAGGCTTCAAAAGGTAGAGGGACCATAAAAAAGTCCAAAGGGAATTACCAAAAACTCATAATGTCCTTCTCTAAAGAGAAAACTTGTATGGCATGTTATGCATCAAATTTTTCAAGTCCGAATATGAAAGTTTTACCAAAAACACTATGGTATGTCTTCTTTCCAATGCAACTGGTGGCACTCAATTTGGATCTTTCAAATTCAATATATAACAGATTTACCCAAAACATTTGTTTAAGTTTTGGTGTTTGGTCTAGCCAAAACACCTAAGTTACACGGTGTATCTCCAAAATTTTAGCAACCCAAAAGTTGAAATCTAGATACATATTACTTCTGCATGTTTTTTCCATAACCTGAAAAGTTTTAGACCCTGAAATGTAACATGAAAAATATTGAAGTGAAAATGCCAAGATGGCTCATTTGAAGGAACCATACCCTAGAATTAAAAATTATTCCTCTTTTTTGGCCTAGGAAAGAGCTATGATACCACTTGTTATGTACCTAAANAATATTAATGAGGGTCAACCACCTAGGGACCTTTATTCAATAAGAAGGTCCTTGTCAAATTAAGTAACTACCCACTAAATATCTAATAGTCCTTATGGCCTTATACATTGATAAAGTAGGGATTTTAGGATAGGACCCTAATATTTTGACTAATTTACAAACTATGTGAAACTTAAAGAGGGGTAAAGAGAATTTGCGGTTGAACCATCGATCCAAAAGAGTTACAATAAGGAAGGGAAATAGTTAAGTCTGCCTAGTTTCAAAATATCCAACATCTCTAGTATTTATCCAACTATTTGTGTTGGTGTTTTATATTTTTTCTAGCTTACTTGTATAGACTCCTATAAATCTATTACAACAAAATCGGAGCTTGTAACACATAAACTAAATAAAGAGATGGTAATTAGAGAAACCTAGAGGCCTATAGAGTTGTTCGACAAGCTAACGCAGAGCTACAGAATAGTTAGTGTTGAGCTAAGGATGCATGTATTGGGTTGGAAATTTATTTACTGAAATTTATTCCCTCTCTAGCCCTTCATAAGTCTTCATGGATCCCACTAAAGAAGTCACCCAGTGATCAAATCACTTGATTTTTGGCGCTGCATTCCTTTTCATCCTATAAATAGTCTATTGAAGATCTCTAATATGCTCCCCCTATTCATGAATATGAACTTGGAGACATCGGATTTTCACTTCCAACAGTGCAATTTTGGAATTTTCTCTTTCCAATTAAGCACTAGAAGTCTCATACCTTTGCATTTCCCCCTTTATATCAGCCTCCTTTTGTTTCTTGATATCCTATTAGATCCTTTCTAAAATTCTCAGGAGAAAACCCACTTTTTATTCTAAATATGCTATGCACCACTCATTTTGCACTGGAGAGAACAGAGAATGAGAGATGGATCCAACCATTTTTTCTCCATATCTTCTCACTACAAAAATACGATCCAAAGTTCCCTCTGCTAAACTACCTATGATGCCAACCCAGACGTGATTCTTTTCAGAATCTTTTCCTTATCACTCTCTTTCTGACAAGCATAATTAGAATGATATTCTCGCAAACCTTATTCATCGCCATAATATGTGATCTTGTGTACACTTCAGGAGAGGAGTGAAGGGACATGTACTTCATTCCCTACAAAGTATTAACTACTAGGTTGCTTAAGTTTGCATGGGGAAGTATGATACAACTTCACCACTTTGTGTCATGATGAAAGGGACTACTAACACTTGTTATTTAGGATTGCATGAGGTGTACTTCAAAGAGATATTAAAGTACATTAGCAGATATGGGTTGGATTGGTGGCCCTCCCTATTTTACATATCCCCTAGGTTAAGGAGCATTCTAGGTTGGCTTGTGAATCTGCCACCTTGTTATGTTTCCTTAGCACATGAAAAAAATTAACATTATCAAACTTCCCACACCTTAGAAAAGCTTTGATAATTAAGTTGTACAAATTTGGGTCTTTAGAGGGGATTTTTATTGATAAAGCAATTAATAATCAACTTAGAGTCCCCAATAATAGTCATATTTTTACATCCTTTTTTCAATGCTAACTCTACACCCTTCAATAAGGCCGAAGCCTCTACTTGATTGTTTAGAACTATGCAAAGTCCCCAAGCGTACTTCATTTCTTGATATTCTTCTGGATCTAGAAGTACCCCCTTCGCTCTTTACACCCTTCAATATGGTGAGTGAAATTTTATCAAGAAAATTAAAAAATATATATATTGTTTTAATTTTTAAACATAGTTGAATTTTAAAGTAACATGTTTATTGAGATTGTAACTAAGGATTCCAATATCACCGATGGAGTTTGTAGTTGTTGATGTGTCACTATTGATCTTTCTTATGCTTATTCATTATATTAAACATGCTAGAAATTTGATATGTTAATATTTTGATATTACTTTATGTGTGATGTCAATGGTTTATTGTGCTTTAGTCATTATGCATAAAAACCAATTTGTATTAATTATTTTTAATAATATAAACTATTCTTGATCATGAAATCAATTCATTTAGGAGAGTGTAAGAGATATGGTTCAATAGCTAGGTTTTTAGTGGAAATGAAAGGGAAACATTAAGATGGTTCCTTTTCTCCAAAAATCAACCTCTCTACTCTTAGTGCAACGCTATAATTTAGAGGTTTTCCAATGGTAGTTTGGTAGCTACATCGCTCAAATCGTATGGCACCATTGTTGGAGAGATAGGAGAGGGAACTATGGTTCTATTTTTGGGTTGAGAATATAGTTAGCAATGAAGGAGATATAGTTGAAGACTTAACTTAAGGGTGATGAGGTATTATTTTTGGAATATTTTCTTTTTTGTATCTTACAAAAATTTCTATGGTTATGACTTAGTGGATGTCTACATAGGGTCATATTTTTTATTTGTGGACTTTGTTTTGTAATCGTATACCCTTTTGATGAAATTATCAGATTTGAGAATATTTGTACCATCTGGAACATTAAGAATTCTTTTGAATAGATATGAGCAAGTATGATCATATTTTAATTTTCTTTTTGTGAGATCCAAAAATTTATAAGCGATTCAAAGAGAGATTGAATAAATTTGGTTGCTTCCCAAGCCCAAACCATATCCTCTGATCTACTTCATTGTTGAGGGAAAGGTTATTAAATATTTCTGAAGATTATTATGGCGAAAAATGTTATTAAATAGTAACCTTGAGATAGCATAAGAGACAAGAGTGCACACAATGTATAACAAAGTCAATGTGGAGCACAACTCCAATATAGATAAGAGAAATAATTTAGTACAATAACTCTTTAAATAAGTAGAGATCCTTATACAATTACCACAATACATTCACATAATCCTTTCACATGTCCTCAACAATGACTACATTATCACTATAAATACATATTCACTCATTGCACACGTGGTCCCTTTATTGGTTCGACCACTATGACATATACATTTACATCAATACATTTACATTTATCCCCACATATTCCCTCGTTGGGCTCATATCATATACATTTAACCCCATTTATGCCCCGCTTGGGACATAACATAGTACTCTTGTTAAAGTCTTTTCCTCAAAGTTTTGGATTTAAGGGATTTACATGAGATTAAATCAAGTAATATGATTTCCTTATATTCATGTTTTCTTGTTTCCATTGATGATTACCCGTCCAAAAAATTATTCATTTCAGTCTTAATCCTTGATAGCTAGTGGTTGCATAATTTTAATTCCATGTGTTGTTGTTGTAATTTCTCCAATTTGTAGTAGTTTCTAGTTTTTTATAATATCTTGTTGAATAATGATTTTTTGCTTCCTTGTTCCATGAATATTGTTGAGTATTACGTCTTCTTCCTTGATAGTGTTGTTGTATATCTTCTTTATTTTCTTGGCATATTTCTTAGTAATGAGGATGTTGATATTGTTTCACACTTGATGGTTTCTCTTCCTTTTGCACACCCATGTCATCAGTCTTCTTTTCAGACATAATCGCATCCTCTATCCTTTGTACTTGGTATTTGATCACTCTCTCCTTTGAGACAGTACCCTCATATTTTTCATGTACATATTCAAGTTGGAGATCAACTTATTCAATTATTTTCTGGCATCCTTCTAGAATCTTGTCTTCCTTCTCCTTTTGAAGCTATAATGTGATGTCATTCATCAATGTTTAATGTCCTTCTTCAATTCTAGATTGCATTTATTCTTTTATGTCATCTGTATTTAGATATTATTCAAACTTCTTGCATATTCCCTCTTCAAGTCTTTTGGCAGTCCCTTCATCCAATATCCTTGACTATTCTTGATTTTGACCATGCTTTTTTCTTCTTTAAATATTTTGACCTCATCTAATAGATTTTTATTATGGTTTCTTTATTTACACATTTCTTCATCCTTATTTTTTAATTAATCCTTTGACTCGTCATATTCCCATTTTCCTTTCCCTTGCTTTTCCTTTTTCAATTTATTCCATATCTTTACTAAGTGAATCATAAATTTTCTCTAATACCAAATGTTATGAACTAATATCCTTAAGATAACATAAGAGAAAAGATTGCCCACAATATAAAACAAAGTAACCATGGAGCACAACTCCAAGATAGATAAGAGAGATAAGATATACAATAACTCCTTAAATAAGAGGAGATCCTTATCCAATTACTCCAAGACAATCACACAATCCTTTCACGTGTCCTCAACAATTACTACATTACCGATATATACACATACTCACTCATTGCAGATTTGGTCCCTTCATTAGGGTCGAACAGTATTACATATACATTTATATCAATACATATACATGTATCCACATATATTCCCCCCTTGGGGTCATATAATATACATTTAGCCCCATACATGCCTATTTTGGGCCATAACAAAATACACTACTATTATGTAAATTCGTGAGATTCCATTATCAACTCTAAGACAAAGTGGGGATCCCTATGGCATCTTAGTTATCTCCATGAGGCCAAGTAGTTGGAGGACTTGATCACACTGCCTTGATATAACATTTATAAGGATTCTACCATTTTCTTGGCCTTTCAATTATGTGGGGGGTTGTTTGTTTTAGCTTACCTTCTTCATCCAACATATCTTCTTACAAGGATGTAGATCGATCCAAGGAATCTCCTTCAATAATGCAAGCCCCCATTATACAAATCCCATGTATTATTGAGAAACTAGACGAGGTGCCAAATTTGGAGGTGAGGCGTCGTGAGGTAAATGACCACTTTTTATCTCTTAAATTTGAGGCAATAATATGTATATTTAATTTATTTGGGTTATGATTAACATATTTTCTCTATTGGATATATTCTAACTGGACCAATAATTGTGAGATCATTTTTTGTTCTAAAGGATTTTTTGTTGTACAATTTTATACTTATAATGGTTACCATAAAATATTTGAGGGCTCGTGGTTTTGGGGAAGAGAGAAACTCTTTACAACCCTGTGGTATTTGGATTTTGATTCCATTACTATGGTGGTATCCATGTTAGTTTGTATCTGTGTCTCTAATATGCCTCTTCATTTATGGCACCCTTTAGTGTTTAAAAATATTGGAAACACTTTGGGAAACTTTATAAAGTTTGATATTAAGAGGACATAGTAGGGATTGTTCACATTTGTGTAGATATAAACCTTTGTTGAGGTATTCTAGATAGAATGTATTTGAAACATGGGAATTTTAAATAGATAGATAGCTTAGAATATGAAAATACTACATTTAGGTGTTAGTATTGTCATGAACCATGTCACCTTCAATAAATTCGTCCTCAAGCTAGAATTTATCCAAAAAGGAAAAAAGGGGTAGTTTTATAAATAAAAAATTTGGTAGCTAAATGATCCTCCTCTTTTAGAGGATGATGAAGATGATAATGAAACACATTTTCTCTATTTGGTGGTTGAGACAAATAATAAAGAAATGGCATAAATTAAGAATGAGGATATAACTAGACAACAAATACACTTGAAGAACAAATGAATGTGGAGAATTCCTCTTCTTGAGAGTTAGTCTTACATTGAGGCTCGTAGAGGAAGAATGAAGATGTCACATGAATTTGAAATTTTTGAATATGAGAATGAGAAATCCCCTCTTGAAAATTTAGAAATACATAAGTTTGGACTATAGGTGGTTGTTTCTATGTCTCCATCATTAAGTCAATGTTAAGAAATACAGGTAAAAAAGGCCAGATTGATGTCATGGCCACATGAAGGTTACTTGGAGTTTTATAAGTGTCAATTTATGCTTGGATATATATAATGCTTTAAGAGAATATTTCTGTAATTTTTTGTGTGCACCTGCAAGATGTGATTTCCATTCTTGAAGGTTACATGTAGTTTTATAAGTGTCAAATTATACTTGGATATCTATGAATGCTTTAATATAATATTTATGTAATGTGTTATGTGCACCTAAAGGATGTTTTTTCCATTCTTTCTTAATAATATGAATCGATATTTTTTTCATGGAAAAAAATAAATGAATAAACATAAACAATTCCTCAATTAGATTCATATTTATTTCTAATAGATCATGGAAACTAAAGCTTCAAATCTACCTTCTTTTCTTAATAGAATGAATATGTAGTTACTTTGGAAAACACCCTAGAACTTTATAATTCTTTTTAAACCCTTCTTTAGAAATATTTTAGTTGCAGTCATCTAACGACTCTATTTTTTTTGTTTTTATGACATGCTAAGGATCCATTACCATATTGCAGTTTATAATTTTTCTATCAAATAATAACACTTGGAACAAAGGTGCTTTATGTTAGGATATTGATAAATATGCATAAAAATACAAAAATACATTCACTAACATGTAAATCAATAAAAAGAATATACTATTCTATCCTCTTATCTATACAAGCAACAAATAATTAAATAGTAAGTAAAATATAAGAGAAAAGAAATAATACACCAGATATAAGTGGTAAAATATCAAATGGGGAAACATCCACACTGAGGTATGCTCTTCTTTATTCTTTATAAATCTCTGATCTTACACTTGAGCATCACCAACATATGCTTATCACATCTTTACAATGTTTTGCAATATCTCAACATCATACCCGAAAGGGTTTCCAACCTCTTCTCACTTATATGTTTAACTTGGACTAATTAGTCCCACCAAATGGAAGCTTTGCCTTGTAAAATGTAAATGAAATCCTAACTTCCATATTAGAGGAGTAATTATGCAGCTAAACATAATTCCTAATTCCCAACAAATAATATTCAACATCTTCTTCCTTCTTTTTCTCACCATCAAATGTGGGTGTCTTAATTTTTTTAAGCGGCCCTTGAAGCTCGTCCCTCTCATTCCTTATTTTATGATGTCTAACTGGAGACATTTATGGGATGCTACTAGAACTCTCATATATATATGGATTTTTGCATACATAGTGTGGTGACTGATGCTTCCTATGATTCCTAGCAACACTTTTAGAGTGTTTAGATTTCTTATGTGATCTCTTCTTTGATTATTTTCTTCCTTCTTCCTCTTCAACTAATGCTGAGCCCATTTTCAACTTCCTCTATAGCATATTTAGACTCTGTACCAACTAAGTGTTTAACTCATTTTGTTTTTCTGGAGCCCTTAACAACCTCTAATGGTCTTCCCCATAACTATGTACCTCCATCCTTAGAATTCTCATGTTTTCAACAATTTTTTATGGATTTACATCTTCTTTATTCCAATTTGTTTCTATTTTTGCATTTCCCATATTGATATCTTGAACTTCAACATCCAATTATTGTCTTTTATGTTTAGTGTTTTCTCATTTATGCTTTATGTTAAATGACCCTTTTGGCCTCAATGTAACTCAACTTCTTACTAATGAGCATAGACGTTAAATCTCTTCTTAGAGATCAACTCCCACCATTCTAGCTATTTTGTATTTTGCATTTTGCAGTTTTTTATATTTCATTAAGTTATAGAGTTTGAGTTTACTATATCACTATATTCTTTGAAATATATATTTGAGTGATTTATTATATACATATTATTTCATTTCATTCTCACACAAACCCAGATCAGTGGTATCAAAGCGGTATTCTCTTTATTTGTTTCTTTATGCATGTCCCCAATGAGTTTGGGATATAAGGAGTTACTACTTTAGCTACTTGAGCCTCTGAAAGGATATCCTCATAGACATGGATGAACTACCATGATAAAAGAAAAGAGAAATGAGTGATTAGGAGATCTGATTAATATCTTAGTTGAGGAGGCCCTCATGTGACATAGGAACGAAATGATAGACAACTTTTCCAAAATACTTTGATGAATGTCGACAGTAATATATGTGTCTTCATCGAGAAGCCACTTTGAATACACTGCCCCCTTCAAGGTACAGGTTAATTTTGATATTCCTATATTTTAAGGTCAAATAGATGTGGATGCTTTGGAAAAATGTCAAAATATGCTAGAAGGGTATTTCTCTATCCACAATTTTTCTGATAAGGAAAAAATCACCTATGTTCTCCTTAAGGTTGACCCCCATGTCAAAATTTGGTGGGAAGCTTACTAGTGAGCAATACTCCACAGAGGCGTCTAAAGTGTTTGGAGCCAATCCCACTTGAACCTATTTTGTGTATGCCATAAAGGAACAATATTTCCTTGTTGGAAACTATGACAACCTATACACAAGATGGACCAAACTGTGTCAAGAGAGGGACCAAACAGTTCCAAATTTCACAAATATTTTCCATGCATTTCCCACCAACAAGGGTATCAAGAGAGTTTGAGTGACATATAGTCTAAAATATCATGGGGGTCTACATGGGTACATCCAAATAGAAATGGATTTCTTAGAAATATTGTCACTAGGAGTCAC
This sequence comes from Pseudotsuga menziesii, assembly GCA_001517045.1. Lineage (NCBI taxonomy): Eukaryota > Viridiplantae > Streptophyta > Pinopsida > Pinales > Pinaceae > Pseudotsuga > Pseudotsuga menziesii. The sequence goes on along the minus strand of LPNX010257382.1, from coordinate 658,589 downwards.
TTATAGTTATGCTGTCAAAATTAAGCAAAACTTGAAGCAAAGGAATAAGCAGGAGTGTAGATATACGAATGCATCATAGCAGAAGCAGGGAAAAGGAATCCCCTGTCTACATAACAAAGTATGAAGCAAGGATGTACAACCTCAAGAAAACTATTATAATATGCAAGCAAAGAAGAGTAATGGGAAGATGAAGAAATATAATAGTAAGTGGTGTTAGTTCCATAAAATCCCTTGGAACAACACTGATGAATGTCACTAAAAGCATTCATTGGTGGTCATACTGAAAGCCTTAGAGTCAAATATAGTCTCTGACTCTAATCCATAGCAATACAAGGGAAGAAGATCATTGTTGCATAGCCCAATTCCACAGTCACTACCACCAAGGTTCATCCCAATGAACCAAAGGAGTCAGAAGAAGGTGAGTGCCTTTTTCACTCACAAATTTTTGTGAAGGGTGCTCCGTTATATTTTAGTATTGATAGTAGAAGCCAAAATAACATGATATTAAAAAATGTTGTAAAATGGTTGGATTTTCCAACAACACAATTCCCACAACCATACAAAATCGGTTGTCTCATCCATGGATGAGATCTACGCATCAACCAACAGTGTTTCATGCCCTATGGTATCAAGCCCTTCAACGATGAGGTATTGTGTGATGTTTCCTCACTTATAGCTTGTGATGTTATTTTTGGTTAACCATATATGTGGAAACATCATGATGTGTATGAGTCTATCCCTTGTAGCGTCATTGTTACTTTGGGAAAACAATTGTACATGATACTAGAGGTAGCTCAACCTACCACAGTCTCTTTGATCTCAACTAAACAATGCAAGAAGGTCATCTCCTATACTGGAAATTTTTTCTCTACATGATTTTTTCTCATAATAAATAGAAGGTTACATCCACATTTATGGCCTCTCCACACAGCAGAAGAAAATGGACAAAGTCATAGAATAATACCAAGACATATTCACCTCACCTAATAGGGTTCCTTTGCACTATTAGCTCAAGTAATCAATAAATCTAAATATGGTGTGCCTTTATCTAATGGGTTAGTATATTGATGATCTCTCCTAGAAAATGACGAAATCAAGCATCATATTCAAGAGTTGGTCCAAAATGGGAACATTCGACCCAACTCTTCACCCCGCAGAAGTCCATTCATGATTGTGCAAAAGAAATATGGGACTTAACACCTCTGAATTGATTTCATATATTTAAACAAAATCATAGTCATGAACCAATACCCTATTCCTTGAACTAATTACCTTCTTTTCCAACTCAAGGGAGCCAATTAGTTTAGCAAGATTGATCTAAAGTTCATCTACCACTAGGTTCCAATAGACTCAATTGGTGTATTGAAGACTTCTTTCAAGTCTAAATAAGGTATTTTTTAATGGTTAGTCATGCCCTTTGGATTAATGAATTCGCCAACAACTTTCATGAGGTTGATGGATGACATCTTGAGTGCTTTCACCAATTCCTTTATGGTTGTATATCTAGATGACATCCTCATCTTCAGCAAGAGTTGGGAAAAACACTTGCAGAAAATTCAGTAGGTCCTTCACACTCTATGGAAACACAAGATATATCCTAACTTAGAGAAATGATCATTTGGAATGAACAAGGTCCAATATCTTGAATACGTCTAAAGCCCCAATATAGAGATGATATTGCTTCCATCTAAAGCTTTTAACTTGAACATTTTCATTTTCTAAGTCTAAGCAGTTTAGGAGTCAATGTGATTGTTTTTGGTCAGTCGCTACCCTATTGTAAGTTGATATGACTTTGTGATTGGATTGTGTCTCATCAGCATTGTCCGTTCTTCCTGATAGTTTCATAAAATTTTGCAGTTCTTCTATGGATTATTTAAGATGATCTTTTGCGGACATAAAGGAGAAGTTAATTGAGTGTCCATGATGCTCATGCATAAGTTCTTCCTAGTTTTAAAAAAAAGTGAACCCCTATTCAATTGTTAAGGGATATGTTCCTTTGGATTTATTTTTCTGAAATCCAAGTGGCTTCTTTAGTGATTTTATCCTTCTAGCGGACTAAGTATTCCTTAGTCTTTTTTCTCCTTGTATGCCCAAATATTTGCTCATCCAAAATTTCTTCAACTTCACCTTCTGTTTACTCCACCATCTACTCTTACCAATCCACCATGAAGTCTTCATTCTCCTTTGCAATTACTTCATAGTATGCGTATAAGTTCTTTAGGTAGTTCTAACACATAATCATTATCAGACATTTTCTTCAATATTTTACAAGGCCCAATTTTTTTCATCTTAGTATACGTTCATAGCAACCTTTCTTTTCTCAAATGTGCAAGCACTATATCTCCTTCTTCGAACTCTTTGTCCTTCCTATTCAAGTGAGTCCTCTGATGATAACCTTGACTACTCTTCTACAATTACTCTTGAACCCAATCATGAATTTCCTTCTTATGCTTGATAAATGACTATGCATCTGCACTCCTTTGCATTGTAGTTGGAAATTCTTCCAAGTCCATGACTCCTCTAGGTGTTCTTCCATTCACAATCTGAAACATACTCTTTCATGTTGATCTATTTACATAATTATTATATGCAAACACTGTATGTGCCAAGATATTCTCCCATTGTCCTAGATTATATGTTACCAAACATCTTAGCATGCTTCCAAGGCTCTTATTTGTGACCTATGTTTGACCATATGTCTGTGGATGATATGCAGAACTAAAATACAGTCCATAATCCAACTTATTTCATAGGGCCTCCAAAAACGCTCCATGATTTTATTGTCTCTATCAAAAGTAATACTTATGGGTAGTCCATGCAATCTAACTACATTTTTGAAAAATAACACAACTATGTTTGTTGCATCATTTGTCTTCCTACAAGGAATCAAATGTGCCATTTTTTTAAATCTATCTATGACAACAAAAATAGAACCATTACCTCATTTGGTCCTTGACAATCCCAACAAAAATTCCATGTTAATGTCCTCCCAAGGTGCCTCTGGTATGGGTAATGGATTATATATGTTGGTGTCCTAGCTTATTCCTTTCACAAGTTGGTGACTTCTGCAATGTGCCACCCATCTCTTCACATCCTTAGTTGATATTGGACAAAAATATTGTTCTTAATCTAATCCATTGGTTCTATCCACTCTAAAATGTCCACCCAGTCCTCCATTATGTAGGTCTTAGATTGATTTTCTCTCAAAATAATCCCCTTGGTATACACAATTGATGAATCCTGAAAAGGAATCATTTTTTAATAGAATACTCTAGGTAGGGTGTTCTACCTCACTCCATGGATCCTTGTTTATTTTCCAAGCCTCAACAAATTTGGGTCTATCTCATACATACTTTTCATTTCCTTCAAACCTATTACTTCCATTTTCATAGTAGACAATAGTGCAATCCTTCTACTTAATGCATCAACCACTCTATTTAAATTTCCCAAATCATGCTTCAATTCAAAATTATATCTTTGTAAAAATTCAACACACTTCATGTTCCTTTTATTCAACTTAGACTGATAGTTAAAATACCTTAATGATTGATGATCAAAAAAAATTATTTAGGAAGCAAATAATGCCTCCACTTCTTCAAACCTTGTACATCAGCATAAAACTCTTGATCATAAACTGAATACTTATTCTGATCCTCATTCAAGTTCTTAGTAAAGTATACAATTGACCTTCCTTGTTGACTCAACACTACCCCTATGGCCGTTCCACCAGCATCACAATCAGCTTGGAAAAAAATTTCAAAGTCAGGTAATTCCAAAATTGGCTTTGGGTCATTACCTTCTACTTCAAATTCTCAAATGTTCTTTGATTAGTTGCATTCCATTGGAATTTTCCTTCCTTCATACAATTTTTTAGTGGTGCACCAATGCTACTGAAATTCCTTGTGAACTTTTCTATAAAGACTATCCAAACCTTCCAAACTTCTTGCCTCTCTCACATTTTGAGGTATTATCCAATCTATAATTTCCTTCACCTTGTCTGGGTCCATGTTCAATCCTTATTGAGGTATTGCAAACCCAAGATATACTAACTCTTTTCTACTAGAAATATCAGTATGGGCGGACACACACCAACTTCCCTAGATTACACAACCTAAACTAGAACAAAGAGAGTACAAAAATATAACATTTCTTTAAATTCTTATAATTTGAATACAAGTATAAAAGGGAGACAAACCTAGTAATCATACGGTTTTCCTTATTTTAGTCCTTCACTCTAACATTCCATGTCAGTAGAATACCTGTCAAGAGAAAAATTCAAATGCAAGCAACAAGCATCTATGTTAACATCCAAGGAGGAAAGCACCAATAACTATGAACAAATTATTGTGATAAAGAAAAATATTTGTTGTATTAATACAAATAATAGAAGGAGATAGTTACAACCAAGCCTTGGTGTTAAGGGATTCCTTCCAATGATCCAATGCCTCAAAGAATCACCTTTGCTTCAAAGGGATTAGAAATACTAAAAAATACTCAAGCAATATTCCACCAGCATCTAGCTATTGTTCCTTCTAATGTCTTACCCATGGGAATGAGCTTGTATTTATAGGACACAAGGGATAGTTGGTATATGAGAGATCAAGGGCAAAGGTTGAGGTGATATCTCAACATGTTAGGAATCCGATCGATATCCACTATATTTAATAGGGATAAACATCCATGAGAAATTGTTTCTAGAAGCCTCTCAAAGCTTCTCGTTTTCCCTTCGAATAGATAGTGTCACATCCTGCTAAAGAGAAACTTGCGACAATGATGGGTGTCACAACCTCACTTAAGGTAGCATGCGAAAGTGTCTCATTGTATTAGAAAACAATTTTCAATAGTACAGAGTGTCACGGGTTTTCAGTTGGCAAGCTGCAATAGTGTTTCTAACTAAGTTGTCTAAAAGGGAAAAGTTCATGAATTTCGTATTTGACTTAAGTTTGGGCACATGCATTTCAAGGATTAGGGAAATTTTAGAGGTACATTATTCATTATCATGGCGATGACGAAATTTCCATATAGCATATTCCCCCCCAAAGTATGAAGCTAGAGTGAAAGGGCAGGTGGAATGCTTTGATAGATGAAGGCTAAGGCGAAGGACCATCAGTCGGAATATTGTCAACATGGTACAGCAGTATTTGAGACATGTATCCCAATGACTCTTGATATGGTTGTTTACCAATACATTGCACATCCACGTGAAGACACCCAAGTCATGGATACCAACATACAATGTAGATCCATTCGAAAAAGACTCAAATTTGGACATAGCTACCAAATATACATTATAGATCTATGTCATGATGACTCAAATTTGAGCATAGCCACTGAACATACAATGTGGATCTATACAATGATACATACACAAAAATACTCCATCATAACATGGGGAAGGCAGATAAAAAAAACCTAGGATCTTCATCCTGAACATGAATGGTACGATTCTATCTATGTGAATAGATGTTTAAATGTCAAACATGGTAGAAACCACTTGATTCCTAGTCTTTGAAGCATGCCATTAACAAGTGTAGGGGAAATCACAATTGATGTCAATGATTCCCAAAGTACCCTAGTACATTCCATCAAATTTGAATTGATGAGTTGAATTCGAACACTCGGTGGAATCTTTAAATCAGAGGCCGATGTAATCCTATTATTGAAAGCAAGGTAAGATTCCATTGAGGCATGCAGGGCCAAGGTACTGACTGGTTTCTAGCTCTAATTTTGGGATCATGTGCTAAATTTGACAAGCATAGACCTGTCGAAGGAGGGCCATAATGTTTCTCCCATCATCAATGCGAAACATGGATGGTTTTTTTTAATGATTATGAGTATGGAGTGACTTTGGGATTGATTCATGGATGGACGACACAAAGGAAGTCAAGATGACTGCAAAGGTTAACTCGGGTGAAAGACTTCCCTTGAACATCTAATGGCACGACAAGTGACTTGGAAACTATAACATCCTCGACCCTCTGACCGGTGAAGAGGTCGCCACCATGGCGTTAACCATCTGGGATAAGAGTCTCATGAACATGTACATTCATAAAAATGTTGAAATGCTGAAACAAAATTCTTTGAACTAGAACATGCATACATGAACATTTATCATACAGCGGAAGCAAACATAGATTCATACAAGCATTCAACATGTTCATCAAATTCATTAACAGGAAAATATGATTGCAGAAGTAAAATAGACAAGATTACTTATCTTATGAAGAACACGTTCCGCAACTAGCTACGTCGTTGCAACGTTCCACCCAACCATAGGCCAGCGTGCTCCTAAATCTCTCAGCAACGCTACCACCCCCGAGCTGGGCATGATTCTCCAAGGAATAAGGAACAATTAGGCTTACACATAGCCAAGGGTACACAAAACACATCCAAGCCAACACAGTTGGGTTTATCAGGCCATCAACAAGACAACCAAGCCAACATGGTCAGGTTTATTAGGCCATCAAGGAGCTGGGAAAGGCTAAATGCTAAACTGGTGAGCCCATTACAGAGCTAGGAACACCTACACCAGAAATAGCCTGACTTATAAGACACCCACACACATCCGACACAAGGAATCAATCCCTTCTCTGCTACACAGTCCTCGGGCCCTGCCTTCCCTTCCAGTGCTATTCAAGGGTTGTGGAGAAGAAAGCCAGCCCTCTAGCTCTGTCTGTGTGGTTTCCAAACACACCAAGTTTATCAAGCAACCCAAGCCCCCATCCCTGCTCCCAACACAGTCCAAAGACCAACCATTGCACGCATGCAATCAATCAGCAGTTACAGCTTAAACAGGGAAAAATGACTCCAAACAATCTGCAGCAGCCCCAAAGCGTAACAGCATACACAACCAACAAACGTGGGGAACAACAACCCGTTTCGCACAATCGAAGCCACTGGGGAAAACTTACATAGACCACATTAGGGAAGAAATTACAGTCTCCCAACCTGTGCGTGAGGGAAACTTGCACCAGACCCCAAAATACAGAGGGAAAACACACCAGATTTCACTCTATGGAAGAACATGAATGACAACCGATAAGCGGCTCCCCTCCTGGTTGCGTGGGATCAAATAGAATAGATGCCTATGCGTGAAAAATGAACAAACTCCCGTTCCCAAAATGTAAAGAAGACCCCAACAAAAACACACTGTAACGTAAGGGAGACCACAGCAACCCACGAGTTAGTCTGTGAGGAAAGTATACAACCACTCCATCCACAAAATCCATAGAGGAAAACTGCGTGAGTAAAACCAGGAAAATCCTATGCGTGAAAATGAACAGACAATGGAGAGGATGCATAGTAGTCGGAAGTGCGTGAGTGTTTCAGCACTGTCGTGGAGAGAGTGGAGTGTCCACTGGAGTGATGGCGGTGGTTTATGCTTGCCATCGTGAGGTCAACCATGATGGTGGAGTGTGCATGTGGGCAAGGACTAACAATCCTGCCACCCCCACTCCCAAACAATAATTGCCTCAACTACTCAGCAGAACATTTAATGGTGGTGGTTGGGTAAAACAAGGAAAGATGGGAAAATCAAAACAGGGTGGTGACACATGGATTTTCTCTCATGGCTCAAGGTTTGACATCCCCCCCCACTTATCCTTGTGAAAATCATGCCCCTTCTCAATTTAGTTGCCACAAACGTAGCTAGTTGGGTTATTTAATTAAAGATGCATATTTACATGATGACAAAACTCAATACGTATGATGCATGCCCCGATATACCATCGGTGACAATTTAAATCCGAAACATAGCATAACCAATCGATGGTGGGGCCTTGGCCTCTGGCTCCACACCATGATCATTTACAATATATACATCATATACATATAATGCAACGGGGTCAAAACTGGGGTGTTACAGAAACATTGACTCAGTGAGGTAGAGACCAAGAAATAACGCAACAAATGACTGGCACATTATTTTGATGACCCCAAAGGAGTAAAACAGCTCAAGGAATTGGTATGACTCGGGGACAAGATCATAACCCAACTATTCGAATGAGGTATCATGTTCAAGGGTGACAACAAGTTTCCATTAATGTAGATTCAAATGCATTCCCTTTCCCACATTTTCACCATCATGATTGATGAGTGCCTCTTTTCTTTTTAACAGGTTGGAAGAGGGTAACAAACACTCGTTATAGCTCATCCTTCGGACGAGTCTAATATCACATGTTTTATGAACCCGAGAAAGGAGATCAGTCCCAAAAAGGATCATTCGATGTAAAGTTTTAACAAGTTCAAAGAAGGAAAATTTGGTGGTTTTTAATGTTTAAAGAGTTTAAAAAGTCGAAAGAAGACTCCAAGAAGATCTTTTTGTAAATTTAGTCCCCTAAGCCCAAAAAAGAATAAAATAATACCTAGGAGAAACCTTCTAGTCAAAGGTTGACTAGAGTATTCCTTTTTTGTAAATAGTCCAAATGGTCCAAAAAATGGGTAAACTATCACCAACTAGATTTTGTTCCCCTACCATGCGTTGAAGCATAATTTTCAAAAATTCGTTAGTCGCCTCAACTTTCCCATTGGCTTGAGTATAGTAGGGATATGAGTTTTCATCACGAAAACTCATTTTGGTACTTAACTCAGTCATCATCTAATTCCTAAAGTGGGAACCATGTTCAGTAGTTATGGCTTGACATACCCTAAACCTAGTGATAGCATGGATGAAAAGAAAAAGTCGAACAGTATTGTCGTTCTCTACATCTGTAGACATGGCGTCAGCCCATTTGGTAAAGTAGTCGGTGACGACAATGATATAACCATGCCCCCAAGCTGAGGTAGGAATATAGTGCATAAAATCAATCCCCCGTTTAGTGAAGGGACCGACATCAATAACTAGGTGCAACGGAGCAGAGTGGGTGCACTATTTCAGTTGAAAGTGTTGATAGGTGAGAACTTTTTAATGACTTTAATACAATCTTTAAAGATGAAAGGATAGAAGTACCCGGTGCACAAAATTTTATTGGTTGTAACTCACCTAGAAATATGACCTCCACATGATCCTAAGTGACAGTCATTTAATATGCGGTTAACCTCTTCGTGGGTTAAAAATCATCGTAGAACAGAATCAATGCCATGACGATACAAAGTATAATTAATAGTGAGGTAGTATTTCACATGGTCTCAAACATGATGACAATCGTCATGAGACAACACAGGATAAAAGTGGTTCATTTTGATATATAAGATGGTATACCCATACCAAGGATGGGACTTACTAAGGATAAACAAAGACTCACCAGGAAGAGAGTCGATGGACTTAGATTCCTCACTAGAATAGGGATGGTCACATATCATCTCGACAAAAACTAAAGACCTTTTTTAGTTGGATTTAATAAATTCAAGGTCAAATTATTGTAGGAAAATGATCCAGTGAGAATATTCCCCCCCCCCAACACTTGACAAGTCAAAATATAATACATGGGGTTGAAGTCTACTATAATAGTTGGTGTGCGGAGCAGGCTGTAGTGACGAAACATCTGGAGATCTATGACAACATCCTAATCCAACTTCTCTACATGAGAATAATGAGTTTCAGAGTCAAAAGGACTATTACTAAGGTAGTAAATTACATGCTCTTGGTCGTTATGATCTTCGTGTACTAACACCATGCCAACGGTGGAAATAGATTCAACAAGATAAAGGAGATAATATTTTGTATAATCAGGAGGATGTAACACATGTGCATGTGTTATAACATGTTTAAGATTATCAAATGCGTGTTGAGTGGAGTCATCCCAAATTAAAGGGATGCCTTTTTTCAACAATCGCATAAAACCTTGTGTCTTTTCTGTATAATTGCATATGAAACGACATAAAAAGATTGCCTTCCTCGGCAAACTTTGAAGTTAGGTAATTATTATGGGCACAGATATGGCCAAAATAGCCTCTACCTTGAGTGGGTCAATTCTGAAGCCATCTTTGGAGACAATGAATCTGAGCAGACATGACATCAGGTTTCATCACAAAAAACACACTTATGAGGGTTCAAGTGAATTTTATAGTGGCAACAGCTAAGGAAAATTTCCCTCAGGTGTTCAATATGATCTTCTTGATGTTGGGAATGAGCAGGTAGATCATCCAGATAGGGTTCCACTATATGCTTAATATCATGGAAAGCATAAGGCATGGACCGCTAAAAGGTGGCTCCAACACTTTTAAGGACAAAAGGAAATTTTTGGTAAGCAAAGGTTCCCCAAGGGAAAATAAAAGTCATGTTATGATGATTAGAAGGGAGTATCTCAATCTAGTTATATCCAAAAAACCATTCATGAAGGAGAACATGATGCTTCTGACATAGTTGTTGACAATTTGATCGATAAGAGGGGCAGGGTAATTGTCCTTAGGACAAGCTCGATTGAGATACCTAATCGTTTGTTGTTTCTTTGTAACATGGACAACATTAGAAACCCATTATGTCGGTGGTACAGGATAAATAAACCTAGCTTTCAAACAAAATTCAACTTATGATTTGACTGATGCAACTTTCCTAGGGTGTACTTGGCAAAGTTTTTTCTGGACAAGTTTAGCATCTAGGTATGTCTTGATCTCATGAAATATAATAGAAGGATAAATCCCCTATATTTATTCATAGCTCCAAGTGAAAATTCCACAAAACTCTTTAAACATGGACGTATAAGTTTTGATTTCGATTGGAGAATAATGTTTTCCCAAATCAACATGTTTAATGACACCTAGTTTCATCAATGTGTCAATTGGAATAGTTTGGGTAATATTACTCAAGTTTCCCTAAGAGATGGTATTCTCTGTAAGGATGGGAGATTGAGGATTTGTGACAATATTGAACGAAACAAAAGATACAAAATTATTTTCTACTAGTTGGGTATTTGGGAGGAAAGAGGATCAATGATGGTGTTCCCCCTACGGTGACTCATCTAAGCACATCATCTCCATGATATACTTGACTAATAGAAAAGTATATAGGATATAGTCCAAATATAGCGGAGGTGAGTCTAAACAATATGGAAGAGAATAAGGGTTTGATGCCACTAACAAGTGATCATTAGTTTTGCAATCATCGTACGTGGACTCAATTGCATGATAGACATCTTTGGATGGATTGAGAGATATTTTTTATTCAATTGATTTTCCTTTAAATAGACATTTTCTAATGGTATAAATCATGTTAATCATACCAATCTATGGTGGAGGATCAGGAGTAGTTAATGTAAATACTCCCATACATGAAGAGTCCTTAAGGAGTCCTACTCCTGCTTTCTCATACTAAGGTATAGAAGAGTTGGTATTAACATCGGGGGAGAAAAAATCAAGTTGTCTAATAGTAATAACCTTTCCTAATTGGTGATCAAATTGATGTTACACTAAAATATTATCAATTTTCCTAAATACCTAGAGTATATATGCCAAAAGGAATTTGGAAGAGGTTTTTCCTAGTCATAATTTCATTTCTAGTAGCATTGATGCACCTTTCTAATGGAACAAAGGTGTAGGTGGCACTCCTTTCATTTGTGCAAGGAGTGTTGCCTCTTCCTAATGCCTCTTGCTAATGTGAAAAGAGTGTCGGCACTCAATAAAATGAAAAAAGAGAATTTTTGAGAGTTTTCTAGAAGAAAGACCTCGTGGAGGCTTATCCCAACCGACTATATTAGGTGGCAATCGAGCCACTAACCCCTAGGGATGATTCCTCAATTTCCTCCAAGTAATCCTCAATCCATTTGATCCCTTTTTGTCTTATAAATGTAATCTTACCTTAATGGTTTGGGGAGGACCAAGAAAGCACCTTCATTCTATTGAAATACTTCTAGGATTGAGAGGCAAAGAGATTGAAGTTTGAGGCAAAAGACTTGTGGGAAGAAGCACAACACCGAGCCTCTTTTGGTTGTAATCTTTCCATTTGTTTTATTAATGCAAAATGTTTCCATTTCCTATAAAATTTGTATAATTCATTGTTTATTATCTTTCTCTTCGGTCATTGATACAGATCTGTTGTATTATCTTGTATGTTTCCTTGTTTCTTTATTGGCTCTGATCTGTGCAGGTTCTTCAATGCCAATTGAGCTAAGAATTTCCAGCTAGCATGGAAAACCTTCATAAACAAGATAATGTTTCATTACGAAATTCAGTGTTTGATCTTAGAAAATCTCAAATTATTCAGTATTTGTTAAATTTGAAGGTGTTTATCATTTTTTGGATCCTTATCTATGCCGACGCACTCGGTTTTTTTCTTTAACCGTTTTTTGTTCTCTAATGATTTTGGTTTTTATTGACAGAGTGTCGTCGATGCTTTTGATAGAATACAAGTGGTGTCACCGATGCCTTTTCTTAGTGGACAAGCAGTGTCAACCAAGGGAAGACGCATTGGTATAAACATGCAACCTGCGTCAATGTAGCTATCCATTGACCCTTTTGGATTGATTATATTCTACAATCTCTTTGAATTATATGCTCTTTTCATTCAAAGAAGATTTTATGTTTCTTGCATTGAATTTTAACTTTGTTTCTTTGCTTGAAACCTCTTTCTCTTTTTTGTGGATAGTATTCATCGAAATTGAGAAATTTGCATTTCATTTTTGTGTGCATGAGTTATGTTTGTCTTGAGTTCTTTTATATTGGGATTGCTCTTTGTTTCCTTAGGTTTATGTAGTAGAGGAAAATCAATCTTTCGTTTCCATAATAGTTCAAAGAGAAAATTTTGCTTTGATCTTCTTTATTAGATTGAAAGATACTTCAAAATAAGAAAACAGTTTATTCTTGTTTTAGTTTATTTCATTTTTTTGTTAAATCTTAGTTTTATATAAAATTAAAAATAAAATAAAAATTACGTTTCATAATCTGTAAAGAATCTTTGCTTTTGTTTTTTATTGGAAACGTTAATTAGATATTTTTCTTCCTACAGATCCATTTTTCACTTTTGTTGGAAAAATAGGAAATAAAATTCTAATTTCAAGTTTTGGTGTATGTTAATCAATTTCTTCATTATGGAAAAAAGAACTTCTTACTCTCTCCTTAAATAGGGCATATTTCGAAATAAAAAGTAAAGATTTACATTTCATATTTCCATGCTTTTTGAGTCAAGTATTTACATCATATTGTCCACCTAAATGTAACAAGATAAACTCAAGCGTTACTTAGCGTAAAACTTTTAACAAGACTGTGAGTTAGGTAAGAGACATGTTCTGATGTCATTAAGCGTAGGAGTTGTTGTTTTTTTCCTACACTGCATCTCGAGGACTGTGTGGTTCTTCCACGTAATCATTGGTATATTTAAAGGTCTTCCACATACTTTTATGGTATATAGAAATATTCTCTTATGTACTCTACGGTATATCAAAATTCCCATTTCGAGCAATTGTGCATTAAACAGCACTACTATAGATTTGAGCTCCCATGTACCTTGTGTATGTTGGGAGACACCATTAGGATCCTAAGATGAACTGAGTAACCTGTCGATCATCTTGTCGAAGCAATACACCGAGAAAGACACTCGGGAGCTACTACTCACGTATTGTCTAGGTAGTCGGGTATATAGAAAAAGGTATTGTCCCAATCCTCCTTGTTTCGTATTACTATTAGACCTTGCGGTATATCGCAAGTTGTGATGACTTCACACTCCTGTGAAGATCCAGACAATACATCCCACCGATCACAAATCTTCTTATTTCTTTTAGTTTGATTAGCATTTGAATTGTGTGGTATTTAAGAGTTTTTAGAGAGTATAGATATGGAAAACTCCTCTAGGACTACCAACCAAAAGACCCTTTGTCAAGGTATGTCTTTTGTTTTTCCTCCACATGGAAATGTTTGTCCTCCCTTCATGGCTACGTTGAGTCTTATGGGTTGACTACAGGATTAATTTTATGGTTATTCTCTAGTCTGGTCATCCCAAGTGCATCGGTTGTTTCATATCCCAACTCTCCATCACAAGAGAATCAACATCATGTTGATATTTCACCTTCTTCACCATATGTGTCTTCTTCCTTTTCTCCTTCTTCTCCTGTCAAAAGTTATGATGCTAGTAATCAGGTTGATAAGAAGAAGAAGAAAAGGAGGAAGAATAATAAAAACAAACAAGAAATCAAATCTCAACCAACTAATCCTCCCACAAAAACACCTCCTAAGCCTAAGTTCCCTTGCAAAATTTGAAACGGTGACCATATTCTTAAGGATTTTCATGGTCTGCCCCAAGTATTAGAAGTGTGGTATAAGACCTACCAACAACCCATGTTATCATCCTCTGGCCATCATACTAATGATACCCCATAAACCAGTGACTCTATGGTTAAGAGTAGAAAAGGTAAAGTCATAAATCCTTAGTTGATATGTAAGGACATGCACTTTACTTACCTTTGTCCTCGCATGGATGAAGCTTCAAATTTGTTGGAAGATATTATTTTTCCTCAACACCAGCTTCCAACAGGTTACCATAAGTTGTTCCTTGACCTCCCATTGGTAGACAAAGTGATCAATCGAGTTCCATCCTTGGTCGATCCCACTCTTTCTTTAGAGAGTGAAGAACAAGTAGTTCATTCCACTCTTCCTTTTAAGAGTGGAGTTAAAGTGGTTGATTTAATGTCATCTCCATTCAATCCCACTCTTCATTTGAGAGTGTTAAAACTGAAGTAGTCTCTTTGACAGAATCTTCATCTCATATTCCAGTTGAGAGTGAACTAAAACTGGCTGAAGTTTTCGTAATCAATTCGGATTGTTCTAGGCAAGGGGAAATCATGTTTGTTTCAACAGAACCCTCTCTAAATATTCAGGTCATTTCCTTTTATTGGAGTAATCTAACATAATCTCATCTTCATTCGAGTGTTTCTTTCGAGATATTTGTGCAAGTTACCTCTAGGAACATACTTCGCACTATTATTGATGAAGGGGCTTATGTTAGTATTATATCCTCAACCTCTTGGAAAGCTATAGGTTCTCCTCAGCTTGTGCCAACCACCGATCAGATATTGGCTTTTAATAGAAGACTTACTGCATCGTTAGGGATCCTTCCTCACTTGCCTATTACCTTAGGAGGGAAAATTGTTTGCGTTAATGTTATGGTAGTCCAAGGTCCCTTAGATTTTAATATGCTCCTTGGATGAGATTATGTTTATGTCATGACAGTTATAGTGTCCACACTCTTTTGAGTTATGCATTTTCCCCATGATGGTAATATTGTAACCATTAATCAACTTTCCTTTGTTAAACATGATCATTGTATAACTACTAGTCATCAGACTTCCCTGAATGTACGGCATGTTCTTATGGTTCCTTCCCCTGCATCGGCCATGTCTCTCGACTCTAGACATCATGTTGAAGTCCAGTCATTTGTAATCTGATAGCTTCTTTCCATTATGGGGAAGCTTAGGGGGCATGTCTCCAGTATCTAGACATCATACTATAGTTAAGCCACTAACTTCTTATGTAAGGGGGGGAACCTACCAACCTTTGGACATCATGTTGGGTAAGAATGTTACAGGGCATAGTTTTTCTCAATTTTAAACTCTTTAAAAAATGAAACTCAACTACGAGCATAATTCCCATTCTATGTCAAGCTCGTTAAAAAATGAAGCAAATGAATTTGAGCATAGTTTATTTATGGTTTCAAGCTCATTAAAAAATAAAATCACCCTTGAGCATTATTTCAACCAATCTTCAAGCTCATTAAAAACAATAAGATGGTGTTGAGATTACTTTTTAGAATTTCTGTGCTCTTGTTAAAACATGAAAAATGGTTTGAGCATAGTTTTATTCCTTTTCAATCCCGTTAAAAAATGAAATGGGTTATCTCAAGCATAGTTATTTTTTGTTTCAAGCTTGTGTAAAAATGAAACAGGTCCCCACAAGCATAGTTATTTTTTGTTTCAAGATTGTATAAAAATGAAACAGGTTGTTATGAGCAAAGTTCCCTTTTTGTGTTAAGCTTGTTAAAAAAATGAAATAGATTCCTCCATTGTGTCAATTCTTTTAACTTGAACCTTCATTTCCTCCACCTGTATCACTTGATCCTCTTTTTTCATTTGTCTCTGGTGAACCTTTTCCTAGGAGTAACCCAAAATTTAGTTGGATGAAAAGGAGAGTTGGCAAACGAAATGAAGCTTTGGGGGCTTGTATCCAACCTATTTACATTGTGTTGGAGTTAAGCTACTTGATAGTTGTACTTGGGGAAAGTACCAACCACTGGACATCATGTTGGGAAAACACCGATCAATGGGACTCATTTTGAGCATATTGTATTTTTAGTTTCGAGCTTGCTAAACCACGAAACAACATACTGAGCATAGTTCATTCTCTATTGCAATATCATTAAAAAAATGAAGCAGATAACCTGAGCATCTTTCAACTACTCTTCGAGCTCGTTAAAAACAGTAAGATGGTGTTGATGTTACTTTTTACTTTTTTTGTGCTCTTGTTAAAACATAAAAAGTGGTTTTAGCTTAGTTTATTGCTTTTTTCGTGCTCTAGATTCAAATATGAAAAAGCTTTTGAGTGCTTTTGATACCATAATCATGCTTGTTAAAAATAAAGTAAAACGATGTCGAGTGTACTTTTATCACTTTTTCAGGCTTGTAAAACTTATATGAAGAAGGAACCCTCTGCAATTGTCTTTAATCTCTTTTCAGACTCTCTAAATAATAAAAGATCTCCAAGTGAACTTATTTCTTTCACTATTTTAAAAGTATTTGAAAGGTCGTCTATCTAATGATAGTTATCCCTTTTTCGGACAGTTTAGACTTACGAAAAAAGGTACACTCTAGTTTATCATAACTATAAGAGTTCTCCTAGGTATCATTTTACACTTTTTTGAAACCTTGGGGACTAAATTTACGAAAAAAAGTCCACATTGGAGTTTTATTTAGTCCTTTCAAACTCTCTAAACATGAAACAACATCGATTTTACCTTCTTTGGACTTGTCAAAATCAAACAATGAAGGACCCTTTCTGGGACTGAACCCCTCCTTTCTCAAGTTCATAGAGCATGTGAGATTGGACTCTTCCTATGATGAGATATATCAAGCATTTGTTACCCTTTTCAAGGTCATTAAAAAGCAAAGAGGTACTCATCCATCGTGGTGAGGAAACTAAGGGAATGGAAAAACATTTTTCATTTGTATTAATGGAATCTTATAGTCACCTTTGAATATGGAACCTGTCTACATTTAATTTAAAACAATTGGGTAATCATCTTGTCCTCAAGTCGATACACTTTCATGATTCATTTTACTCCTTTGAGTCATTCATCGAATGCATCGTCCTTTATTTGCATTACGTTTGGTCTTTTCCTCGTTCATTCAATGCTGCCAAGTAACTTGTTGTGTCATTTAATGTTCAAGGGGAGTCTTTTACCACAACCAACCTCTCTAGTTACCTTACCTTCCTTTGTGTCGGTAATCTTTTAGTTAGTCTCATAGTTTCTCTGTAATCATAATCACTTCAAACAACTTTGTTCCAATTTCATGTCGATGATGTTGGAAACATCGTGGCCCTCCTTCGACGAGTCTATTCACGTTGACGCCAACACATCATCCAAGAATTAGCCTTAGAAACCAGTTAGTACCTTGAATCATGCATTCCTTAATGGTAGGTTTCCTCGTTTTCGATAGTAGGCTTCCATCATTGGATTTTGATTAAAAGATTCCATCGATTGTTCGGCTTCAACTCATCTATTCACATTCATAGGAATGTACTAGGTTACCTTGGGAATCATTGACATCAATGGTGATTTCCCTCACACTTGTTAATGGTACACAACAACGATGTGTAATTAAGTGGTTTCTACCATGTTCAACATCAATAAATATATTCACATGGATAGAATCATATGATTCAAGATTGGGATGAAGACCCTGGGTGTCTGGGAATTCACTTGAATATTTGCCTCTCCCCAGGTTGTGATGTATTACTTTGTGTCACTGCATAGATCCAAATTCATGATGACATAGATCTACAATGTATGTCTGGTAGATATGTCGAAATTTGAGTTGTATTCATCATGGATCTATAGTGTATGTCAGTATCCATGGCCTAATCATTTATACATGGATCTGCAATGTATTGATCGGCATCCATGTCTTGAGTGAGTCATAATACATAGTTTAGGGTATATGGTATTATAAAAATTCTCTAAACGACGATCTTTTAGTCTAATCCTAAAAACTACATCTATCAAATTATTTCATCTATCATATCCCTCTATCTTCATACTTGGGGGGGAATCTATTACACTAAAATATTGTCATTTTTCCTAAATCCCTATAGTATATATGCCAAAAGGAAATTAGAATAGGTTTTTCCTTATTAGAAGCTCATTTCTAGTAGCATTGATGAACCTTGCTTCTTGATAGAAGGCGTCAGCATAGGTTTACACCGGTTTCCAATGGAAAAAATGCATTGATGACACTCCTTCCCTTCGTGCAAGGAGAATCACCTCTTCCTAACGCCCCTTGCTAGTGTGCAAAGACCGTCAATGCTCATTAAAAGGAAAAAAGAGAATTTTTTATAGCTTTCTAGAAGAAATCCCTCGTGGAGCCTATTATCCCTAAAGTTGAACGTATACTACAGGGGTTCAAGATTAAGGAAATATTTTTCAAAAATATACAAATCAATGAAGTCAAAATGAAAATCAAACTGTTATGAAATCAAAACTATTGTAAAAATCACACAATTATCAAAGAACTAGACTAGTATGTCATGAGAGCTATAAGAGAATCAAACAATTATCAAATAACTAGGATGGTATGTCATGAGAGCTATAAGAGAATCACAAAATCATACAGGAACTGTATAACATAAAACAAGATACAAGATCCAATATCCAAGTAACTACGATCATGAAGTCATGAAATGAAACTGCCTCTGTTTTTAAAAATATAAAGGATAATTGTATTTCAATATAAGAATCACTGCAATGGAATTCAATGGACCATACACATGACAAATTACAAGAAAAACAATTCATAACACACACAGACAAATCATAGTCATGCTCATTCAAGGTAGAACCTGTATTGAAGTTGTAGAGTATTCTATGTCATACAGAGAGTGATCAAAACTGGATCTTCATAACTCCAAAAATGCCAACCCCTTGTCTCATCTAGTGACTATTCTTATATACAAAATATTTGTTTTTCTAAGATAACTATAAGCTCCTACTTCTATGGATCGAGCCCTTTCCAAAATAGAGAAGTCAATTTCCTTTAAAACTGTCTGCCTTCATTATTTGGGGCTCGTTCTGATTTTCTGCCTGAATAATTGGATCTAGAATTAATATACTCTGCCATTTGGTATTTGTGTTGACACACGGGTTTTTTGGATGCTTGAACTCAGTTTCATGATTTAATACTTGAAATATCATGGATCCTAGATCCTGTGACTCATGCCAGCCATCTCATCAGGGGTTGTGTCCCGCATACATCAACTAATTGCAGGAACCAACAGCTTACAACCATGCTGGATTCTTCAAAGGAGTCTCTGTCCACAACCGTCCTCTAATCAGACCCAATTTCTACAAATTTTATATTTAACAAGTTTACTGAGCAAATCCTACAGTAACATTGCAAACGGATTTGTGCTCGTAGTTTCTTTATATGTGGGGCACTAATGTTGTGGTGTAGAATTTCCAGATGACCAACATTATTTACAAGACACGATCTGCAAAACGACTTATCAGAGCTTCCAAGTTCTGAAATTAGCAATGGTGGTGGTTTTTCTCTGATGAATGCCATTTAGCGCTATGTATAGCTGCTTCCTCTGAATTGGGTGTTTTGGCCAGCTTACAACTCCTGCGTAAACCTCAAATCGAGACTTGATACCTCTGGCCCAGTTTGGATCAGGGCTAACATCAAAATACTGCAATTTCACATGAATCTTTGCCCCTCCCCCGATAGGCTCCTGTTTTTTATTAAGAATCTCAAGCCACTGCTCGAACTCATGGCCATCTAGGAGATCCTTTACAGGCACATAGGCTCTTCCAACCACCATTGCGCCAACTTAGTTATCATCTTTAACACTAAAAACCACATTGCCAACTTGATGAGCACAGTAAATGTGAAAGGACTCATACCATCCTAGGTTCTTGGGTTCATTATGAATGATCCGAGTTCGACCCACAAGGGGTCTCTCCAGATCGATGGTTGCATACTGTCTGTTAGATCCTTTCCCAACATTCTGCCAAGCCAAATACTATACTACACATGGAATTGGAATCGAGTGACCTTGCTGCAAAACCTATGTTGTTTCTAACTGGCTCTCTGTCAACATCCATATTTTCTGATAATGAAGCATTGGGATTTTCCAATGATTCTCCCACACCTTCTTCTGTGCCATTTTCCAAAGAAGCTCTAGCAGCTGCTTCACATTGCCACATTTCTTGAAGGGCCTCTTGCAAGCGTTCTTTAGCTGCCGATATCTCTACAATGGGTAGTGGATAGTTGGAACCCAGCTCAACTCCAGCAGCCTGAAGAACAACTCGCGGTGCATCCAATGGATGATGGATCCACTTTGTGGGCAATCTAGCCAACTCTGGAAGCCAGCACCAGACATATTCTCCCACTGGATCAAATTTGTAGCCTTCAAACTGAGGATTATCTATTCGATCCATCTCATGGGAATCTAGTAAGCAGCCAGAAATGTACTGCCATCCAAGAGCATCATAGTCTAGATCAGCATCCAACAGCATGTCCCAGAAATATTTCATACCCCATCTCCAGGGAAGCTGGAGGACCTTAACAAAGAAACTAGAGACCACCACTCGAATTCGATCATGCCACCATCCTGTTGCCCAAAGTTCCCACATTCTAGCATCAACTAATGGATAGCCAATCCTACCTTGCCTCCAAGATTTAAAGTAATCCCTGTCAACCCTCCATGGGAAATAATTAAGATGTGAAAGAAGTGGCTTCTCATGGCTGCAAGGAAAATTGAAACTCAAATATCTTGAATATTCTCAGAGACCAATTAACTTCAGAAACAAATTCACACTTTATTCTCCTGAAGTATTTCCCTCGTTAGCCCACAAAACTTGTCTGATGCGAAGAAGGTGGAAAACCTTTTTAACACTCAACTCCCCAAAATGCAGATGAGGTGACAACGGAGAAGTCATTGCACTATCTGCTTTTTGATGGTTTATTGCAAAGTCAATCAAAGGTCCATTGATAAATGCAGTTAGAGCCTTGTCATCACTGCTCCAACCAGGTGACCATGCCCTTTCCAAAAGTGCATTACTGGCCTTTTCATATTCATCCTCCAGGTTTAGATCATCTGATGAGTAGTTAGACACGTCACCTGCAACAATCCTTTTGGGAGGAAGAAGGGGAGCCAATGGATCATATGGCATATTAAGGCACTTATTCCAATAAGCTTGAAAGGTAGAAAATGCATGTCCTTCCTCATCATTGACCTCCTAGGGCTCATAGAGTAAATCTCAATTGAATGATCTAACCAATATGCTTCGAGAAGACAGATCCTGCTTCAACTTATGATCACGAACAAGTGACAAAGGATCATAGAGATGATTGTAGAATAGCTGAGTGGCTCCAGTGGCCTGAATAACTTGGAGAATAGCAGAGAGACTATTTGTAGATCTCTTGGTAATCAAAGGGGCACCGAGGCTCCTCAATAAAGAATCGAGATGAGCAAGGCTCTGTTTGAGCCACCACCTTAAAACTCTACCTGGATAATAGTGGCCTTCTTCCTCTGGAGACCAAATATAAACTACAATCACTGCCCCTGCTCTAACTCCAGCTACAAGGGTTGGATTGTCCTCCACTCTCAGATCTCTTCTAAACCATACTATACTACAATTTTGACATATTTCCTCTTCAACCACTCAATTTCACTTGGGGGCTCTTAATGATCGTCACTCTCTTCAATTAGGCTCTCCTTCTAGGTATGGATCAATCTTTACAAAAGGTCATCCCAAATTCTCAGCTGCTTGACATTCTTCCATTCTATGCTCTCATGGAGAATACATGGGATGCAATCAAAACCAATTTATCAAAACACACAAATTGTAAACTTTTCTTCCACATGAGTGCCATCATGATTGCTTTTCTATCTGATCTTGGTATATAAATTGAAACCTGAGTGATCACTTTGACATCTGGATGCTGCTAGAAACTGAAATTTTGTTGGAGCAGATCTGATGATAATAGAGCCTTATCCTGATCGACTATATTAGGTGGAAGTTTATCCCCTAAGCCCTAGGGATGATCCCTCAACTTTTTCCAAGTAATCCTCAACCCATTTGATCCCTTTTGTCCTATAAATGTAAGCTTACCATCATGGTTTAGGGAGGAACGAAAGCACCTTTATGTTGTTTTAATACCTCTAGGATTGAGAGGAAAAGAGATTGAAGTTTGAGGAAAAAGAATTGTGGGGAGAAGCACAACACCAAGGCTCTTTTAGTTGTAATGTTTCCATTCATTTTATTAATGCAAATTTGTTCCCTTTCCCATAAACTTTGTATAATTCAGTATTTATTATCTTTCTCTTCAATCATTGATATATATCTCTTAGATTATCTTGTATGTTTCCTTGTTTCTTTGTTGGATCTGATATGTGCAAGTTCTTAAACGTTAACTGAGCTAAGGATTTCCAGCTAGTAGGGAAAACCTCCATAAAGAAGGTAAGGCTTCATTATGATCAAGTAATATTACTAGATCTAGGGAAAGGATTTCATGTTTGTTTATGTTTTGTTCTAGATCTATATCATATAGACTAGGGAAAATATTTTTTCTGCACTAACCGCATATTTCCAGTAACAACTATACTAAACAAAAAACTAAATATGCAACTACGGTCATGGAATAAAACCATTTGCTACCAAGTAAAAGGTTATAATATAAAGGTGCATCAACCACCTCCACATGAATGGAGACAACTTTGCTCCCCAATTCTATAGATAAGGATGACAAAATCCCATGACGTTGGAAACCATGACATTCGAAGTCTTTTAGAGTTGTTGGTGAATAGTTGACTTCAAGAGAACCAATAGCTCTGCAATAAGACATAGACATGATTGGCGTGGAGGAACCTTTGTCTGAGGACAGTACAATGGATATTTTTCCCACATACTCTCGTAGTGATATGAAAAATGAGTTGGTGAGAAAACCTCAATTTAAAATATTCTAGAATAAAAGTGATTACGTTGGATGTCTTCAGATCTATAGCACCAAGTGCTGACAACATATGCTTATGTTGCACTAGACAAATTTGGATCACTTCAAGAGTATACATAGCGCATGGTGCTTGAGCCAAAACTTCAATAATACTATAGTATTGATCAACACGAGCACTAGGATTAAAAAATGACTTTCGAATGGTGCTTCTTGGAGGACGCAACACTAAATCAGAAATTGGCTTCTCTATTTGAAGAGGGCTAGTAGATGGAGAAGGAGTAGAAGAAATAGTTTTATCGGTGGAAACCAATTGATTTTCCTTTTATAGAGGTAGGTCATAACTATATGATCTAGTCGATATGTTAATTTTTTCAGTGCACATCATCTTCACGTCTTCTATCGAATAAGAATTCCCATGCAAGGAATCATGATCAACCAATTTTTGTTGGGACGGGAAAGGGTCAGTTAAAACTATTGGGGTGGATGTACCTTTCAAGAATTTATTAACCTCCTCGCGATGAGGATATTCTTTCATAAAGTAGTCATCCCCACATATGAGGTAAGGAAACTTTTCGTTTCTCATAGGTTTTGATTTAACATCAGTATTTTGTGGCTTGGGATTTTCCTACTGGTTTCAAGGCCTTTTAAACTTTACTTTTCCTTTATTCTTCCCTTGTATGATTGAGAATATTGGACTGCATTAATCTTAGAGGAACCAAGAGGAGATAAAGTAGATTTGGTGTTTGTTGCGGTCTGGTTAGATGCAGAGGTTGATTGACTCTATTGTTTTGTTGATTTAGTCGAGATTGCGTTTACATGGAACCTACAATGCCATCACCAATAGGTTTGGTGGTAGGTCACAAAGGATATGTAGTGGGATAGGAAGATTGTAGAATCAATTTATACAAAGTTCCAGCCTTGGAATAAACCAAGTCTAGGTACTGAGCATAGCTGATCGCCTGCTCCTCTGTAACAACGCCTCCCATAGCAACATCCCTAGAAATGGGTCGAAGAAGTGATTTTGTAAATTAATCAACCAATAATTGATCCAGAATATGAGCCTTAATCAACCTACATCACCTCCTCCACTCGTGTATATGATCGGAAATGTGAGTAGAGGTAGATTGTTGAAGTGAGGTTAATAGGTTCATACCATTTTTATACCTAATTGTAGTTGAAAATGTGTAAGTGATGACATAGTGAGGGAATATAAGTCTCTAAAGGAGTATTGTGGCAGCTCAATATACCATTTTTCAGCCATCTCAATAATATTTATTTTGAAGAACCTCAAACGTATCGTAGCATCCATCAATGAGTTCAAAAAACACCAAAGATGGAAATTCATGACATGATTCTTTAGGTCTTCTATGGGTTTACCATCAAACTTAGGAATATATGATGGTAGTTTGGTCAATATAGGGGGATAGAAAGCATCATGCAAAATGGGATCGCTTGTAAGTCTCGATAAGTTACGAAAATCCAAATTTTCTAGAAAAGGAAGTTGTCTATTAGGTTGTGGGTAGTTATAATATTGATAAGGCATAGTAATTCCCATAGCACCATACACCAATTGTGGTTGCACATTAGAACCATATTGGCCATATGCATAGTATTATTGGTAATTTGGAGGATTCTAGGTTGCAGGGTTGATGGACTGAGAAGTAACAACTCCTTGGGACGGGTTCGACACTCCAGTGGGTTGTGCCCACTGGCCAGTCATAATTCCTAGTTTAGGTAAGCAAGGATATAAATGTGGATTAGGGGGAATCTTCCCCCCCAGCATGATGTGTTATACCTACCATTGGTGGTAGTGGTTTTTTTTATAAATTAAAATGACACACTCCCTGCCTATGACCACTTTCCCATGATTTCATCGCATTTCGACACTTCCATGACAACACTTTAGAAAAGTCACTGAAATTCACTTAAAAAACACCTAACTTGGAGGAGCCATATCTGCAGTTCTATAACTCTATTTGACCTCTTCTCTGCACTGTTGGAAAGGTGTTCAAGTCAAAAAAATCTTTCCATGCAGCTCCAAAGTCTGAGAATGCATAGAAGTACCCTAAAAATGAGCATCTTTGACCTATTTCTGACTTTTCTTACATGGTACCCACGAGTTTCACCTATGTACTCACGACTTTCCCTTCATTCTACCTGCGGTGACCTCGAATTACTATTGTATTCATGACGTTTGATATTGTAGCCCATAATTTTGGATTTGCATTCATGACTAGTGTCAGTGCAACCCACAAATATGTCCTGTACATGTCAAAGACTAAATGTTTCTCGAATTTTGGGTACTTTAGGTGGTTATGCACTGTGACTCCTTCGGTTGTAAGTACTTTGTCTTCGACCCTATCTCTTCATAAATGTATAAATAGAGGTAGAGAGGTCCATGAGAAGGGACTTGATATTTTGCATTGTTATGCAGGAGGAATTGGGACTCTCATCCCCCCCACCTTTTCCCTCAAAGCTATCTCCTTGTGTTGCAGAACTTGGAGGCTGAGTTCCTTAGAGAAGAGAAGCAGCAAAACCATATCAAGGTTCTGTGAGGTTCCTGGATTGGAGAAGGTATCTTTGTACTTATTCCATGTTTAATAAAGATGTGATGTCCTTTTGCTTCCCAAATCATTGTCTAATGTATGTTATACTTGTGTTTGTGATCAGATGTTTATGATAATCAGATTAGGTTTTAATATTGCTTTGATTATCATTGCTTTACATTTAGTCATATTGGTTTAAGGAAGGTATAATTTGTTTTGCAGGTCTCCTGGAGCAAGAGAAGCAAGAGGAGGATTGAAGGGCTACTTGGATCAACCTTCATTTGGCTAAGGTATGAACCTATATAATCTATAAATATTGCTTATATATACTTGCAGAACTATATGCGTCTCTCTTTCAACCCCAGTATGTTGATGGCCTCTTAAACCCTAGCCATAGGAAAATTTCCTCTACAATAGAATTGGTGACTTGACTAGGGAAAGCCTTTATATTTGGGTTTTCTCTGTCATTATTCCAATCTTTTGTAAGGTTTTAGGTCCTTCTCACAAGTTAAGAACACCTTTTGAGTCTGATAGAACACCTTTCCTACCTTCCTAGGTAAGCTTTTAACCCTTTTTGTGCTTTTTGCCACCCATTCGTGAGCTTCATACTGAACAGTTAAGAATTTGGAATGTATTCACAGCCTGCACTACCTGCAACTTGTGTGTCATTTGCAACTTGACTTAAGGAAACTCGCGAATGCAATTAAAAGTGTGTTTTTCATCAATTTTAGGGTTTTTTGGGTGGTTTGAGGGTTGTCTGTGGGGTCTTCAAGGGTCCTATGCATGTGCATGACTCCAGAGAGGTCGTTTCATCTCTTTTAGGTGCTGTTTTTCTATCTTGTAAGCCCTTTTCAATTTCTTTAACTTGTCTTTGACGCTTCCCCCCCACCTCCTCCTTTGGCTTGACCTTGTTAAACAATGTGCTGAGCAGCCTTTGTTTGTAGGTTTAGATTGATTCTTGGGACTTATTGGCATTCTTTTATGTCAATATTATTGCTTAGTCTCTTCAAGCCAAAGTGGTTGGATTTCTTACCTTTGTAAGCCTTCCTTCCAAGAGAGGTTGTATCCAGCCTTAGGGCAACTTAGGGTTTGTTAGTGGGGTGTAGAGTAGTAGCCTATTTGTTGTTGTTCGTTTTACTTTACATGCATTAGTTGATAGGATGTTTTTTTTGCATTTATAAAAGAAAAATAAAAATAACATATAGTTGTTTTATATGCACATAGATTAGGGTTTTATTCTAAATTGCATTGCATGTCATTGTTCTTGGAAAAATAAAAGAAAATTGTTCTTTCGTGGCTTTCAATTTTCAGTTTGAAAAAGAAAGAGAATAGTTTTTTTTTTCATTTCATTTCTCTTTGCTTAGTCATCTTGTTTCAACATTGAGTCAAAACACCATTGGCTTCACATTCTCCACCCCCTTTGAGTAATCAATAGCACTTTAAAAATAAACGCTTAATATCTAAAATATATTAGTAATTGTTTCTTTCTAGGGACAACACACACTAATCTAGGCTAGTGTTTTGGGTTTGGGATATCTTAACTGCCCAAAAATTTAAACTCAAACATAGTGGCCTATCTTTTAGGAAATCCAAATTCATTGAGAAAGACACAGGAAAACTCCTCTCACATAAGAGTCAAACACGAGGTTGTGCGATATTGAGTTGTTGGGGATACCCATCCTCTTCTCAGTAAAGCATACACCAGAGGTTATGCACGTCTGGGGACTCACCTAGTACATCTTCCTGGCCCTATCTGGTGCCTGGTACTGCTTGATTTTAGAGCTTAGCCACCCTTCCCATGTCCATCAGCTAAACTGACGACTGTTCCGCTAGACTTTCTCCATGATTTTGGTAGCCTTAGTATCTTTCTTTCCTGGATCTAACACAGGTGGAATTAGAAGGTTATTTCTAGGGATCCTAGGGTAGACTTGGCAGGTAACCTTGGTTGATAATTTAGGAGGGTGGTTGGGTGATTCTAGGGCTTGCACCCAGATAACTCTACATGAGATGCCAATTAACTACTCTCCTTCCTTCGTTAGTTAGTTCTGGGCCCTCATCATCCCAGACTTTCCTTTGGATGGTATCTTTGTTTTCCTGGCTTGATACTTAGGTCTTCTTTGCTAGTGCTGTGTTATTTGTACTGTTGGTTTCCTTTCAACTTCATACATTGTTTGCCTATTTGAAACCTGGCTAACACACCTATGGACACCAACCGAGATATCCCCTCAATAGGGACTCCTTGTACTCTTCCTCTCACATGGAATGTTGGTTTTCCTTTGATGGCCACCTTGAATCTACCTAGATTCACCCTAGGGATACTAGTGTGGTTGTTCTCCACTCCAACTATCCTGAATTATCCTGATGCTTCTCAAGTAAGATCCTTATATCAAGGGCATCAAAACACTGCTTCCCCTTCTCCTGTAGCATCTTCTCCTTCTACCTCATGTGGTCAAAGTACTGACACTAGTAATCGACAGTCTAAAAGGAGTAAAAGAAGGAAGAATAGGAAGAAAAGTCGAAAGCAAGGGGGCACCCATTCAACCTCTACATGTCAAGTTTAACCTCACCACCCAACCTTTGCAGTTCATGTTGGGGGAACCTATCCAACCTCTGTAGGTCATGTTGGATCTAAGCACTCAACCTATGCAAGTAAAGTTGATCTTCACCATCCAACCTTTGTTGATCATGTTGGTGGAACCTTTCCAACCTTTACAAGTTATGTTGGATCCAGTCACTCATCCTCTACAGGTCATGCCAAGGGCACCCATTTAACCTCTGCAAGTCAAGTTGATCTTCACCATCCAGCCTTTGTTGATCATGTTGGTGGAACCCATCCAACCTCTGTAGGTCATGTTGGATCCAGTTACCCAGCCTCTGTGGGTCATGCTAGGAAATCTCGTCCAACCTCTGCTAGTCATGTTGGACCCAACCACCCATCCTCTACAATTCATGATGGGGGCACACACTCAACCTCTGTGAAGCATGTTGATCCTACTCGTCCAACCTTTATGGGTCATGTTGGACCCAGAATATCAGCCTCTATAGTTCAAGTTGGGGGTATATTCTCAGCCTCTGTAGGTCATGTCGAGGGAAATTAGTCACTCGATGTGAATCGTGTTGACACTGTTAAAAAGAGTAATCATTCAAAACACAAGCCCAATTTTCCTTGTAAGCTTTGTGAGGGATACCACCTTACTTATCAATGCCCTGCCATTGAAGAGGTACAAAGAGTTGTGTTCCAAGATCACCCCGTTATTTAACACACTGAATTCTCTCAACAACTATCCTCTCTTAGTCAGGTTGGATCTAGTCACCCAGCCTCCGGTGGTCATTTTGGGGGTAAACAATCAGCCACTGCTAGTCATGTTGACACCGTTGAGAAAACTGGTCATTCGAAAGGAAAACTTAAGTTCCCTTGGAATCTATGTGAGGGAGATCATCTTACTCACCAGTTCCTTGCTATCGGAGAGGTGCAAAGAGTGTGGTCTGATACTCAAGAATATCTTGTCCCTGAACAACCTTAAGCTTCTCAATAACCTATTCAACCTTTGGTTAATCTAGTGGTTGAAACCTCTTAGTATTTTGTTCACCCCACTCTTTTTTTGTAGAGTGATCCTTATGTGATTGAACGAATGTTATCTTTGGTCGATCCAACTCTCCCTTCGAAGAGTGACTTTCACAAAGTGGTTGAATCAATTCCATCGTCGATCAATCCCACTCTTATTTTCAAGAGTAAAGTGTCTGCTAGTCACATTTTCATCACTACCAGTTCAGAACCTATTGAATAAGGGGCACTAAACTCGCTTCGGATGAACCCCCACCAAGCTCTTGTATTGCTTCCTCTGATTGGGATAGCCTAGTTGAGACATGCATTCCCTCTGTTGCACCTTTCCAGATAAAGGTCAAAGTTGGACAATACGTGATTGATCATTGTATTGTTAATGAAGGAGCCTCAATTAGTATTTTATATGCACATCCTTGGTGAGGCATGGAATCTCCCAGCCTTATGTCGACTGATAGTCAGTTACTGGCTTTCAATAGAAGAACTAGCACAGCTTTGGGAATTCTTGCTCAAAAACCTGTTACTTTCGGTGGGAATACCGTCTTAGTTTATTTCATGGTGATAGAAGACCCGTTGGATTTCAATATTCTCCTTGGGTGTGATTATGTTTATGCCATGTAGGTTGTGGTGTCAACATTTTTTCATGTGATGTACTTTAATCATGGCAAAGAAATTGTCAGTATCGATCAGTTGGATTTTCTTGATCCCTCTCCTAACCCAACTAGAGACCATGTCTTTCCTTTATTGATTCCCAGTGTCTCGATAGAAACTATCCCACCATGGGTGAGCTATGTGGCCTAATATCCCTCATGTTCAATTGTTACTGAGAAGAAGTCTCTATGTTCATGTTTACCTTCTTGGAACTCGGTTCCAGCAATTAACCAGGTGATCCATCCTATACATATTGTGGATCCCACTCTCCACTTTGTTGATCCATTTGAAAGTTCATATATGTTCCCTATATGTGATGGTTTACTTCCTTCTGATGAATTCTTCCTAGAGTCTTTGATACAACCTGACCTTCTTATGGATGTCAATTCAGTTGTGACTAAGTCTAACCCTTATTTGCTTAATAATCCCAATATTTCCATTGATCGATCTTATTTTGTTGGCATTGTTGAGTCTTTGGCCTCTTCCTTTGAGCAGCAAGTCAGTGATCTTGGTGAGTTTGATTTTTCTTCCAAATTTTTCAACTCCTCTGATACAGAGTTTGTTACTGCAGACTCTATCTCCCTTGTCGATTTTTTCTTTCCTTCTGAGTTTGATCTTACTGATTATAAATCCTCGAGCCTTGTCACTATAGAATCTTCTTCAATCGACTCTGCCTTCACATCTCCTTTTGTAGAAGATAACAAAGCCGCATGCGCTTCTTCCAAAGTGACTTGCATTAGATCTTTTATTCTGAATGTGATCTTGATGTTGTTGTTTCATGGAGATGGGATTTTTCATTGGATTCACAACTGTTTACTAGCCTCACCTTGTTGTTCAAGTTTTAGCTGCATTTGCATGTACCATGATCGCACTTATGAGCCTGATTCTGGAATCCACACTTTTAGCACATTGTATAATCCTTCATCTCTGCTCTCATCATCGCTCAGTCTTGTACCATTTTTCCTTTGCAGCTTGACACCCTTTACCTGAGGAGACATTCCCCAAGTGTCTTTATACTACTCATGTTCCTTGCATTATGCTTAGGTCTGTTCCTTGCTCTTGGAACTAGTTTCACCTACTTCTGACACTCGTCTCCTTGCATTTTGAGCATTATTTTTGCTCTCCTTCGAGCTCATTAAAAACAGTAAGGAGGCCGCGAGTTGACTTTTCTGGACTCGCTAAAAATTCACGGGAAAGATACAGAGTTATCTTTAAGCCATGTTCTGACTCCTTAAAATTGACTACATTGTTGAGTAAACTTGTTCATTCAGACTCGTTAAGGTAAATTGAATGATCATCTACATTGGTGGTAGGATATCTCTTTCTCGGGCCATGTAAATTATTTACAAGAAAGGAACACTCTCTTTTCTGTTGAATTGAGAAGAGTATCTTCAAGCATAGGTTTATCTCTTTTCTGGACCTGGAGGACTAAAATTACAGAAAAGAAACCTTTTCGAGCTTAGTTTTCTCTTTTTCGTGCTCTAGATCTAAACATGAAAAATATTCCAAGCGTTCTCTTTGTCATGCTCGCTAAACCCTAGAACAATGCATCGAGCTTAATTTTGTCTGTACCATTCTCAAAATAAATGAAACTTTCTGAGTGATCTTGATTTCCTACACACTCATTAAAACTAGAGTGTTCTGCTTGCTTTTGAAGGAGCGTCAGTCTGGTGACAGTTTAACCATTTTTTGGACCTTGCCGACTAACTACAAAAAATCCATACCTTAGTCTGCCTGAGCTAAGAGAGTTTTCCTTTGTATTTTTTTATACTTTTTTATACTTAGGAGACTAACTTTACAAAAAAACACCCCCTTAGGGTCTTCCTTGGAGTTTTCAGACTCTCAAATCTATGAAAACATCGTCGAGCATCCACTAATTTGGGCTCGTAAAATCCACAAATCAGTGCTTTATCAAGCATTCTTATGTTTCTTCTTTGAGCTTGTCAAAAATGAAGAAGGTCTCGAGTTTGCTTTCTTGGACTCGTTAAGCCTTTACAAGAAAGAGGGAAGGGAATTTCATTCACATGTTTTTTACATCGTGGCAGCAAGTCTTGTCTCCTTGAACACAACACCAGTTTTGAGTCTATCAACAGTTCGATCTCATTTTTTTACCTCATACCGATTCATATTTTTTACTCCTCTAGTTGGTCTCTTTTTCCAATTATATGGAGAATATATCTATGTCTCCTACATTTCATAATTGTATCTTTGGTCTCTTTATGTCAAAAGTTGCCTAAGTCACTTTTGTGTCATGCTCACCATTCAAGGATAATCCTTTGTCGACCATTCTACTGTTTCCTAGACCTTTTGTGTCAATCATTCCCTGGTATCAGTTCCTTACATTCATGTCTTCAACATTTCTTGCTCCAAAACCTTTTTTGAGATCCAATCAGTCTTTGACTTACCTCGTGTTGGATGATGAAGGATTCCTTAATTCCTTCCTTCCAATGGATCTCTTCCTATCAACGTCAACACATCTTGCTCTGGGAATGAGATTTAGATTTTATGACAGTACCTTGGGGATTGCAGTCATCAGTGGCAATTTCCCTCATTATTGGGTAGTGGGAATACCTTAATGTCTCCTACTCGATGGATTCTTCAGGTGTTCAACTTCAAGATATTGTATTCACACTTGTTAGAATGTACTAGGTACCTTGGGGACCATTTTTGTTAATGGTGGTTTCCCTCTCATTTGTTAACAGTCATCATCAATGACCGATATTCAAACAGTTTCCTCCATGTTCAACTTCAGTTCCTTTATTCGCATGGTTAGGATTTGTACCTTTTAGCAATTTGGATTGAAGACCTTGGGTCGACAGTATCATCATCATTTTTTTCTATTGCCTGAGTTGCACAAGACCTTGTCACACTTCATATGACATTTGCTGAGACATATATCCACCTTGTATTCTTGTGGTTATGATCTATTATTGAGCATGGATCCACCTTGTTCATGTGTGGCCATGACTCCTTTAGATTTGATATGGGGCCTTTTTTCATATTGTGTGACCATGATAGTTACATCAGTTATACACATGTTGGATTTGATTGTATCTTTATGGTGATGATTTGTATATGGACCTGTATGTTCCAGAGATCAGTGTTTTCTAACATTTATCTCTCTTTTAGGTACCTCTATTCGAGCCTTTCAATCTTAGATTCTCTTCTCTCTCCATACTCAGTTGTTTCCTTTTATAATGTATTTCAGCTATCATCTTTCCCTAGAACCTCATACATTAGGCGGAATTGGTTATATCCTAAAATGACACACTCTCTTCCTATGACCACTTTCCCATGATTCCATCGCATGTCGACACTTCCATGATGACACTTCAGAAAATTCATTGAAAGTCACTATGAAAACACCTAACTTGGAGGAGCCATATACAGAGAGTTGTAACTCTGTTTGACCTCTTCTCTACACCATTGGAAAGGTATTCAAGTCAGTAAAAACTTTCCAAAAGACTCCAAAGTCTGAAAATGCCTAGAAGTATCCTAAAACTGAGCATATTTGACCTATTCATGACTTTTCCTACATGCTACCCGTAAGTTTCACCTCTATACTTGCAAATTTCCCTTCATGCTACCTGCGGTTACCCTAAATTACTATTGTATTCATGACTTTCGATACTGCAGCCCATCATTTTGGCTTTGCATTCATGGCTGTTGTCACTGCAACCCGCGAATATGTCTTATACATGTCAAAAAATAAATGTTTCTCAAATTTTGGGTAGTTTGGGTGGTTATGCAACTGACTCCTTCAGTTGTAACTACTTTGTCTTCGACCCTATCTCTTCAGAAATGTATAAATAGAGGTAGAGAGGTCCATGATAAGGGACTTGAACTTTTGCGTTGCTATGCTAGAGGAATTGGGGCTCTCATCACCCCCACCTTTTCCCTAGAATCTATCTCCTTATGTTGTAGAGCTTGGAGGCTGAGTTCCTTGGAGAATAGAAGCAGCAGATCCATATCAAGGTTTCGTAAGGTGCATAGCTTGGAGAAGGTATCTTTGTACTTCTTCCATGTGATGTCCTTCTTCTTTCCAAATCACTATCTAATGTATGTTATACTTATTTTTGTGATCAAATGTTTATGATAATCAAATTATGTTTTAATATTGCTTTAATTATCATTGCTTTACATTTAGCCATATTGGTTTGAGGAAGGTATAATTCATTCTGCAGGTCTCTTGGAGCAAGAGGATCAAGAGGAGGATTGAAGGGTTGCTTGGATTAACCTTCATTTGTCTGCGGTATGAACCTATCTAATCTCTAAATCTTGCTTATATATACTTGCAGAACTATATGTGTAACACCCAACAAGGGTGTTTACTTCTTTATTAAATACTTTCGTAATTACTCATATTCCATTTTTCTTATTCACAAAACATGAATATCATAAAATCATGTAACCACAACAATATTAACATCATGTAAACATTTTGTAAGAGAATATAACCATTTATAACAAATTTATAAGTAATTTAAAATAACAAGAGAAATACCTCAATATAGAAATGGTTAAGAAGTCCAAACTGACCCAAGCTTTCATCTTCTCCTCAAGTTGCGTGCATCTTAATTTCCCAAAGCAGGACCACCATTTTACCTCCCATCCAACTAGGGGTCTAACCGACTCCCTAGCCCCAAGAGACATCCACCTAGCCTCTTGGACCTCCATGTCTGAGACCCCCAAAGAACAGAACAATGATGCATGATTAAGTTATGTATGTTCTTCCAGGAGTTCTCAAACTCTTCCAACACTTCCAAACTTCTCATCCTCACAATATCCCAAATTCCCATTCCCTTTCAAAACTCTCACAAAGTATCGTTAAGAAAAGAACCTCCCTCTTCCAACCTCAAGTCTCCTATTTATAACCCAAAATTCATCATCCTCCTCCTCATCCATCACTAAATTCCAATATAGTAATATTCACACTCAATAAGTTTATTTTCTCAAATATATAACAATTTGGTTTAAATAAATAAAATATTAATAACAATGGTTGCAAAGTCTCATTTGTCATGCTACTATTTTAAATGCAACTATGACAATTCTTTTCTAAAATTTATGCAACCCCATCTATTCATTAATTTGCATTATCCTCTGATACATAAGTCAAATAAGATATTTCCATATACTATATTATATTATGAC